>OX459103.1:17864306-18053116 GCA_949775045.1 Metridium senile
ATTAAGCGGGAGAAGTTATGTAATAGCATATTTTTATCAACAGACACTTAGCCATTGTCATTATATATACGGGATTTATAATTAGATTCGTTGGGAAACGAAAGTATTAATGATTCTGTGCAGTACTCTTAGTTTATCACTAATGACCATATTGTTATTTGCAGTACGATACCTGAAATATATCATACAGTTGATTCTGCTCTTCCCCCTACAACCTATATTGGCCGAGCTATGTCCTCCTCGATCACCACTGCCAAAAACGTTTATGAACAAGAGGCTCTATGGGCACGTTTTCACGACGTTCTCTTATATACCCTCCATTGAACTGTGCCAGGAAGCGTGTGGTTTTATCACAACATGTATTAGCGCTAATTTTTTGCAAGTTGAACAAGAGTGCGAGTTGAACAATGAGACTCATTTTACGACTTCAAACAAAACAAACTTCAAGAACACCATTGATGGAAGTGCATATATTCTGTTCCGATTTTTTGGTAAATATTATTGTAATAGCGAATGGCATTATGATGATGTTGAATTATTGTATTTGTTAATTGTTGTACTGATGAAATGGTATGTTTAATTTCTATTTTGAATTTTTTATCTATTTGTTTATTTGTCTGTTATATTTGCTATTTTTTTTTGTTTATTAGTTTAACCATCCATTCTTATCCGTAATGATAACATCAAAAACATTTAATCTCTTCATATGGTGGGAATTTGTTTTAGGATTGGAGAAATCATCGATACTGACTAACTACGGGAATACCAGCTATTTCGAAACCTTGCTTGGCTATCTAGAGCCTTACCACAAAGGCAGCCAATGGGTCACCTGTTGGAATACCGCCACAGATGGTTTGTCTTTCAAACAACAGTGTGGCGGGAAGGGCCCGACGGTGATTATTGTCCGTGTAGGTTCGTACGTGTTCGGCGGATACTCGGATGTTTCTTGGCATTGTAAGTAATTACGAAAATCTTAAATCTAAATATTTAGCTGAGTGCTTATCGCTCTAAATCAGGAATTGTGAAAGTTCTACTTTTAATTTAATTCAATTGTTTACTTAGAAACTTTGTATTGATGTGAATATCGCTAGATATGTATCAAGATTCTGAACAATAAAAGTTCTTCAATCATTTTGATACTTTTTTAAAGGATTATTCATGCTGAAAATGCCGTTAGGGGAATTGATTTTGGCTAGATTTTACTGGCATTTTCTTTTATACAAATAGGGCTTGCAGGTACCTAATGCCCAAGAAAAACTATAGCGATCCACCTTAAGGACTTTCGCGGGGAATACTCGCGCACATCCTACTACGCACGACAACGAGCGGTGAGGAACGCCTGAGTGATTTTGCTTCTATAAGAAAGACAAGCAAACGAGCCGATTTTCGATGTTTGAAGCACAATAACTCAAAACAAATTTCGTTCTTGTTTTTGCCACCAAGACATTCCGTTTCGCAGCTGGCAAAAAATGCCGAAAATGCCGACTTTGAGGCCATTTTGCGCGAAAACAACGACGGTGACCCCCATTTTTTTAAAGCTTTTTCAATGTGTCTAATTTTGTTTTATCAAATGGCAAAATCTCAGGAAATTGATATTTACTTTGCTTTTTCCCGCGAACGTCCTTAAGGTGATCGGGGTTGATAGAAATTAGTTATATTGGGCTTAAAGCTGTATTTATAAGAATTTTAAAACACATATTTGATAATTTGAAGAATATGATGATGATATGCATGATGATAACATTGATGGTTGTATGCATTGATGGTTGTATGCATTGATGGTTGTATGCATTGATGGTTGTAGGCATTGATGGTAGTATGCATTGATGGTTGTATGCATTGATGGTTGTATGCATTGATGGTTGTATGCATTGATGGTTGTATGCATTGATGGTTGTATGCATTGATGGTTGTATGCATTGATGGTTGTATGCATTGATGGTTGTATGCATTGATGGTTGTATGCATTGATGGTTGTATGCATTGATGGTTGTATGCATTGATGGTTGTATGCATTGATGGTTGTATGCATTGATGGTTGTATGCATTGATGGTTGTATGCATTGATGGTTGTATGCATTGATGGTTGTATGCATTGATGGTTGTATGCATTGATGGTTGTATGCATTGATGGTTGTATGCATTGATGGTTGTATGCATTGGTGATTGTATGCATTGGTGATTGTATGCATTGATGGTTGTATGCATTGATGGTTGTATGCATTGATGGTTGTATGCATTGATGGTTGTATGCATTGGTGATTGTATGCATTGATGGTTGTATGCATTGATGGTTGTATGCATTGATGGTTGTATGCATTGATGGTTGTATGCATTGATGGTTGTATGCATTGATGGTTGTATGCATTGGTGATTGTATGCATTGATGGTTGTATGCATTGATGGTTGTATGCATTGATGGTTGTATGCATTGATGGTTGTATGCATTGATGGTTGTATGCATTGATGGTTGTATGCATTGATGGTTGTATGCATTGATGGTTGTATGCATTGATGGTTGTATGCATTGGTGATTGTATGCATTGGTGGTTGTATGCATTGATGGTTGTATGCATTGATGGTTGTATGCATTGGTGATTGTATGCATTGGTGATTGTATGCATTGGTGATTGTATGCATTGATGGTTGTATGCATTGATGGTTGTATGCATTGATGGTTGTATGCATTGATGGTTGTATGCATTGATGGTTGTATGCATTGATGGTTGTATGCATTGATGGTTGTATGCATTGGTGATTGTATGCATTGATGGTTGTATGCATTGGTGATTGTATGCATTGGTGATTGTATGCATTGATGGTTGTATGCATTGGTGATTGTATGCATTGGTGATTGTATGCATTGATGGTTGTATGCATTAATGGTTGTATGCATTGATGGTTGTATGCATTGGTGATTGTATGCATTGATGGTTGTATGCATTGATGGTTGTATGCATTGGTGGTTGTATGCATTGATGGTTGTATGCATTGATGGTTGTATGCATTGATGGTTGTATGCATTGATGGTTGTATGCATTGATGGTTGTATGCATTGATGGTTGTATGCATTGATGGTTGTATGCATTGATGGTTGTATGCATTGATGGTTGTATGCATTGATGGTTGTATGCATTGATGGTTGTATGCATTGATGGTTGTATGCATTGATGGTTGTATGCATTGATGGTTGTATGCATTGATGGTTGTATGCATTGATGGTTGTATGCATTGATGGTTGTATGCATTGGTGATTGTATGCATTGATGGTTGTATGCATTGATGGTTGTATGCATTGATGGTTGTATGCATTGATGGTTGTATGCATTGGTGATTGTATGCATTGGTGATTGTATGCATTGATGGTTGTATGCATTGATGGTTGTATGCATTGATGGTTGTATGCATTGATGGTTGTATGCATTGATGGTTGTATGCATTGATGGTTGTATGCATTGATGGTTGTATGCATTGATGGTTGTATGCATTGATGGTTGTATGCATTGATGGTTGTATGCATTGATGGTTGTATGCATTGATGGTTGTATGCATTGATGGTTGTATGCATTGATGGTTGTATGCATTGATGGTTGTATGCATTGATGGTTGTATGCATTGATGGTTGTATGCATTGATGGTTGTATGCATTGATGGTTGTATGCATTGGTGATTGTATGCATTGGTGGTTGTATGCATTGATGGTTGTATGCATTGATGGTTGTATGCATTGGTGATTGTATGCATTGGTGATTGTATGCATTGGTGATTGTATGCATTGATGGTTGTATGCATTGATGGTTGTATGCATTGATGGTTGTATGCATTGATGGTTGTATGCATTGATGGTTGTATGCATTGATGGTTGTATGCATTGGTGATTGTATGCATTGATGGTTGTATGCATTGGTGATTGTATGCATTGGTGATTGTATGCATTGATGGTTGTATGCATTGGTGATTGTATGCATTGGTGATTGTATGCATTGATGGTTGTATGCATTAATGGTTGTATGCATTGATGGTTGTATGCATTGGTGATTGTATGCATTGATGGTTGTATGCATTGATGGTTGTATGCATTGGTGGTTGTATGCATTGATGGTTGTATGCATTGATTGTTGTATGCATTGATGGTTGTATGCATTGATGGTTGTATGCATTGATGGTTGTATGCATTGATGGTTGTATGCATTGATGGTTGTATGCATTGATGGTTGTATGCATTGATGGTTGTATGCATTGATGGTTGTATGCATTGATGGTTGTATGCATTGATGGTTGTATGCATTGATGGTTGTATGCATTGATGGTTGTATGCATTGATGGTTGTATGCATTGGTGATTGTATGCATTGATGGTTGTATGCATTGATGGTTGTATGCATTGATGGTTGTATGCATTGATGGTTGTATGCATTGGTGATTGTATGCATTGGTGATTGTATGCATTGATGGTTGTATGCATTGATGGTTGTATGCATTGATGGTTGTATGCATTGATGGTTGTATGCATTGATGGCTGTATGCATTGATGGTTGTATGCATTGGTGATTGTATGCATTGATGGTTGTATGCATTGATGGTTGTATGCATTGATGGTTGTATGCATTGGTGATTGTATGCATTGATGGTTGTATGCATTGATGGTTGTATGCATTGATGGTTGTATGCATTGATGGTTGTATGCATTGATGGTTGTATGCATTGATGGTTGTATGCATTGATGGTTGTATGCATTGATGGTTGTATGCATTGGTGATTGTATGCATTGATGGTTGTATGCATTGGTGATTGTATGCATTGGTGATTGTATGCATTGATGGTTGTATGCATTGGTGATTGTATGCATTGGTGATTGTATGCATTGATGGTTGTATGCATTAATGGTTGTATGCATTGATGGTTGTATGCATTGGTGATTGTATGCATTGATGGTTGTATGCATTGATGGTTGTATGCATTGGTGGTTGTATGCATTGATGGTTGTATGCATTGATGGTTGTATGCATTGATGGTTGTATGCATTGATGGTTGTATGCATTGATGGTTGTATGCATTGATGGTTGTATGCATTGATGGTTGTATGCATTGATGGTTGTATGCATTGATGGTTGTATGCATTGATGGTTGTATGCATTGATGGTTGTATGCATTGATGGTTGTATGCATTGATGGTTGTATGCATTGATGGTTGTATGCATTGATGGTTGTATGCATTGATGGTTGTATGCATTGGTGATTGTATGCATTGATGGTTGTATGCATTGATGGTTGTATGCATTGATGGTTGTATGCATTGATGGTTGTATGCATTGATGGTTGTATGCATTGATGGTTGTATGCATTGATGGTTGTATGCATTGATGGTTGTATGCATTGGTGATTGTATGCATTGGTGGTTGTATGCATTGATGGTTGTATGCATTGATGGTTGTATGCATTGGTGATTGTATGCATTGGTGATTGTATGCATTGGTGATTGTATGCATTGATGGTTGTATGCATTGATGGTTGTATGCATTGATGGTTGTATGCATTGATGGTTGTATGCATTGATGGTTGTATGCATTGGTGATTGTACGCATTGATGGTTGTATGCATTGGTGATTGTATGCATTGGTGATTGTATGCATTGATGGTTGTATGCATTGGTGATTGTATGCATTGGTGATTGTATGCATTGATGGTTGTATGCATTAATGGTTGTATGCATTGATGGTTGTATGCATTGGTGATTGTATGCATTGATGGTTGTATGCATTGATGGTTGTATGCATTGGTGGTTGTATGCATTGATGGTTGTATGCATTGATTGTTGTATGCATTGATGGTTGTATGCATTGATGGTTGTATGCATTGATGGTTGTATGCATTGATGGTTGTATGCATTGATGGTTGTATGCATTGATGGTTGTATGCATTGATGGTTGTATGCATTGATGGTTGTATGCATTGATGGTTGTATGCATTGATGGTTGTATGCATTGATGGTTGTATGCATTGATGGTTGTATGCATTGATGGTTGTATGCATTGGTGATTGTATGCATTGATGGTTGTATGCATTGATGGTTGTATGCATTGATGGTTGTATGCATTGATGGTTGTATGCATTGGTGATTGTATGCATTGGTGATTGTATGCATTGATGGTTGTATGCATTGATGGTTGTATGCATTGATGGTTGTATGCATTGATGGTTGTATGCATTGATGGCTGTATGCATTGATGGTTGTATGCATTGGTGATTGTATGCATTGATGGTTGTATGCATTGATGGTTGTATGCATTGATGGTTGTATGCATTGGTGATTGTATGCATTGATGGTTGTATGCATTGATGGTTGTATGCATTGATGGTTGTATGCATTGATGGTTGTATGCATTGATGGTTGTATGCATTGATGGTTGTATGCATTGATGGTTGTATGCATTGATGGTTGTATGCATTGGTGATTGTATGCATTGATGGTTGTATGCATTGGTGATTGTATGCATTGGTGATTGTATGCATTGATGGTTGTATGCATTGGTGATTGTATGCATTGGTGATTGTATGCATTGATGGTTGTATGCATTAATGGTTGTATGCATTGATGGTTGTATGCATTGGTGATTGTATGCATTGATGGTTGTATGCATTGATGGTTGTATGCATTGGTGGTTGTATGCATTGATGGTTGTATGCATTGATGGTTGTATGCATTGATGGTTGTATGCATTGATGGTTGTATGCATTGATGGTTGTATGCATTGGTGATTGTATGCATTGGTGATTGTATGCATTGATGGTTGTATGCATTGATGGTTGTATGCATTGATGGTTGTATGCATTGATGGTTGTATGCATTGATGGTTGTATGCATTGATGGTTGTATGCATTGGTGATTGTACGCATTGATGGTTGTATGCATTGGTGATTGTATGCATTGGTGATTGTATGCATTGATGGTTGTATGCATTGGTGATTGTATGCATTGGTGATTGTATGCATTGATGGTTGTATGCATTAATGGTTGTATGCATTGATGGTTGTATGCATTGGTGATTGTATGCATTGATGGTTGTATGCATTGATGGTTGTATGCATTGGTGGTTGTATGCATTGATGGTTGTATGCATTGATTGTTGTATGCATTGATGGTTGTATGCATTGATGGTTGTATGCATTGATGGTTGTATGCATTGATGGTTGTATGCATTGATGGTTGTATGCATTGATGGTTATATGCATTGATGGTTGTATGCATTGATGGTTGTATGCATTGATGGTTGTATGCATTGATGGTTGTATGCATTGATGGTTGTATGCATTGATGGTTGTATGCATTGATGGTTGTATGCATTGGTGATTGTATGCATTGATGGTTGTATGCATTGATGGTTGTATGCATTGATGGTTGTATGCATTGATGGTTGTATGCATTGGTGATTGTATGCATTGGTGATTGTATGCATTGATGGTTGTATGCATTGATGGTTGTATGCATTGATGGTTGTATGCATTGATGGTTGTATGCATTGATGGCTGTATGCATTGATGGTTGTATGCATTGGTGATTGTATGCATTGATGGTTGTATGCATTGATGGTTGTATGCATTGATGGTTGTATGCATTGGTGATTGTATGCATTGATGGTTGTATGCATTGATGGTTGTATGCATTGATGGTTGTATGCATTGATGGTTGTATGCATTGATGGTTGTATGCATTGATGGTTGTATGCATTGATGGTTGTATGCATTGATGGTTGTATGCATTGGTGATTGTATGCATTGATGGTTGTATGCATTGGTGATTGTATGCATTGGTGATTGTATGCATTGATGGTTGTATGCATTGGTGATTGTATGCATTGGTGATTGTATGCATTGATGGTTGTATGCATTAATGGTTGTATGCATTGATGGTTGTATGCATTGGTGATTGTATGCATTGATGGTTGTATGCATTGATGGTTGTATGCATTGGTGGTTGTATGCATTGATGGTTGTATGCATTGATGGTTGTATGCATTGATGGTTGTATGCATTGATGGTTGTATGCATTGATGGTTGTATGCATTGATGGTTGTATGCATTGATGGTTGTATGCATTGATGGTTGTATGCATTGATGGTTGTATGCATTGATGGTTGTATGCATTGATGGTTGTATGCATTGATGGTTGTATGCATTGATGGTTGTATGCATTGATGGTTGTATGCATTGATGGTTGTATGCATTGATGGTTGTATGCATTGATGGTTGTATGCATTGATGGTTGTATGCATTGATGGTTGTATGCATTGATGGTTGTATGCATTGGTGATTGTATGCATTGGTGATTGTATGCATTGGTGATTGTATGCATTGATGGTTGTATGCATTGATGGTTGTATGCATTGATGGTTGTATGCATTGATGGTTGTATGCATTGGTGATTGTATGCATTGATGGTTGTATGCATTGATGGTTGTATGCATTGATGGTTGTATGCATTGATGGTTGTATGCATTGATGGTTGTATGCATTGATGGTTGTATGCATTGATGGTTGTATGCATTGGTGATTGTATGCATTGATGGTTGTATGCATTGATGGTTGTATGCATTGGTGATTGTATGCATTGGTGATTGTATGCATTGGTGATTGTATGCATTGATGGTTGTATGCATTGATGGTTGTATGCATTGATGGTTGTATGCATTGATGGTTGTATGCATTGATGGTTGTATGCATTGGTGATTGTATGCATTGATGGTTGTATGCATTGATGTTTGTATGCATTGATGGTTGTATGCATTGGTGATTGTATGCATTGGTGATTGTATGCATTGATGGTTGTATGCATTGATGGTTGTATGCTTTGATAGTTGTATGCATTGATGGTTGTATGCATTGATGGTTGTATGCATTGATGTTTGTATGCATTGATGGTTGTATGCATTGGTGATTGTATGCATTGGTGATTGTATGCATTGATGGTTGTATGCATTGATGGTTGTATGCATTGATGGTTGTATGCATTGATGGTTGTATGCATTGATGGTTGTATGCATTGATGGTTGTATGCATTGATGGTTGTATGCTTTGATAGTTGTATGCATTGATGGTTGTATGCATTGATGGTTGTATGCATTGATGATTGTATGCATTGATGGTTGTATGCATTGATGATTGTGTGCATTGATGGTTGTATGCATTGATGGTTGTATGCATTGATGGTTGTATGCATTGATGGTTGTATGCATTGATGGTTGTATGCATTGATGGTTGTATGCATTGATGGTTGTATGCATTGGTGATTGTATGCATTGATGGTTGTATGCATTGATGGTTGTATGCATTGATGGTTGTATGCATTGATGGTTGTATGCATTGATGGTTGTATGCATTGATGGTTGTATGCATTGGTGATTGTATGCATTGGTGATTGTATGCATTGATGGTTGTATGCATTGATGGTTGTATGCATTGGTGATTGTATGCATTGATGGTTGTATGCATTGGTGATTGTATGCATTGGTGATTGTATGCATTGGTGATTGTATGCATTGATGGTTGTATGCATTGATGGTTGTATGCATTGATGGTTGTATGCATTGATGGTTGTATGCATTGGTGATTGTATGCATTGATGGTTGTATGCATTGATGGTTGTATGCATTGATGGTTGTATGCATTGATGGTTGTATGCATTGATGGTTGTATGCATTGGTGATTGTATGCATTGATGGTTGTATGCATTGATGTTTGTATGCATTGATGGTTGTATGCATTGGTGATTGTATGCATTGGTGATTGTATGCATTGATGGTTGTATGCATTGATGGTTGTATGCTTTGATAGTTGTATGCATTGATGGTTGTATGCATTGATGGTTGTATGCATTGATGTTTGTATGCATTGATGGTTGTATGCATTGGTGATTGTATGCATTGGTGATTGTATGCATTGATGGTTGTATGCATTGATGGTTGTATGCATTGATGGTTGTATGCATTGATGGTTGTATGCATTGATGGTTGTATGCATTGATGGTTGTATGCATTGATGGTTGTATGCTTTGATAGTTGTATGCATTGATGGTTGTATGCATTGATGGTTGTATGCATTGATGATTGTATGCATTGATGGTTGTATGCATTGATGATTGTGTGCATTGATGGTTGTATGCATTGATGGTTGTATGCATTGATGGTTGTATGCATTGATGGTTGTATGCATTGATGGTTGTATGCATTGATGGTTGTATGCATTGATGGTTGTATGCATTGGTGATTGTATGCATTGATGGTTGTATGCATTGATGGTTGTATGCATTGATGGTTGTATGCATTGATGGTTGTATGCATTGATGGTTGTATGCATTGATGGTTGTATGCATTGGTGATTGTATGCATTGGTGATTGTATGCATTGATGGTTGTATGCATTGATGGTTGTATGCATTGGTGATTGTATGCATTGGTGATTGTATGCATTGATGGTTGTATGCATTGATGGTTGTATGCATTGATGGTTGTATGCATTGATGGTTGTATGCATTGATGGTTGTATGCATTGATGGTTGTATGCATTGATGGTTGTATGCATTGTTGAAATGATTATGATGACAATTACCCTTTTAAAACTAGAGGACGTCAAATCGTACTCCTTAATCGCCTGTACATTTTGATATATAGTCTAATCACAGGTAGCCCAAGCTTTGTATTTGAGTTTTTTGAAATTATTTTTTTTTAGAGGAAAATACTTAAATAAAACTTCCATTTGTTACATAGAGTGTATTTGTGTGTCGTTTGTAATGTTTGTAACGAGTTAAACAAAAATTACCCTCTCCTCAATAATAAATGGAAAGGTTGGACAGTCCCGAGCCAAAACCACTTCCAATACTGGTCACTTCAGACGGGTTTTTTTTTCCACAAAAAACAATTGCGATGAGAAAATCACTTCGCAGAGCCATGAAGGAATTGTTCAGCAATCAATCCATGCCAATTTCTTCGAGCCAGCTAACGGTATTGCGCCGTGAGCTCTCTCAACGTTCGCTGAAACGACTGTCAAAACGCCATTTTAAACGGTGTTGGCAAGGGTCTGCCCAAAAAAGCCGTTGCACGCGCGGATTGGCCTTCCATTTATTATTGAGGAGAGGGATAGTTATGAAAAACTCGTTACAAACATTACAAACGACACACAAATACACTCTATGTAAGAAATAGAAGTTTTATTTAAGTATTTCCTCTAAAAAAAAAGTTCAAAACACTCAAATACAAAGCTTGGGCTACCTGTGGTCTAATGTGAAACAAAATCAGGCATCTTTTTCGTCTCAGATAACTCATCTGTCATAGGATGATTTGCCTCTTGATGTCATTATGTATACTAAAACCACAGGGAACCCGGCTTTTTGGTTGCTTTGCTTAAAAAAATCACTTTTGCATAAACGCGTAGCTTTTTCGGGATTCCTGTGGTGCCTAGGAGACCTTTTTAAACAGTTTACGTAATCTATGAAATCAGATCCGTTGGTAATGCACTCGCATAGAGTACACTTTAATGTGTTTTAAGAGAGTGCGTTACTAAATTCGTTACCACCGGTTCTGATTACATGTCCCACTTATAGAGGTCGGATTTCATAGATTACGTAAACTGTTTAACAAAAGTCACGATATGTAGTACTTATCTCCTAGGCACCACAGGAATCTCGAAAAAAATATTCGTATAATGCAAGACGATTTTTTTAAACAAAGCAACCAAAAGCCGGGTTCCCTGTGCTAAAACTAGAAAACATCAATAATAAGACCCAAATAATAGTTGTCTGTTGTGAAAACGAAACAAGCTAATAATATAATATATATCTTATGTAGAGTCGTTTAAGAGTGTGTCCATGATAGGACCAGGCAGTAGGTGCTACATGGGGGTTCACCGATTTTGCTCAAACTTGGTACAGTTGTAGGTCCTAGTAAGTTATTTGTTATCCCAGAAACTCAGCTGGATCTGTCACTTTGGTGGGAAGTTAGACCACCCCCCCTTAAAATACCCATTTTGCCTCGAAAATCAGCAAAAATATAGCTAATTTTTAATGAAACAGAAAACCTTTAATATTGATGACAGTGATGTAAAACTTGTTTCCCTATGAAGTACAGATGCCAGTAAGTGTTTCCAAGCAAGGAGGTACATTTTTCTTTTAAGCCGTTTCCATGGCAGCAATTTGTTTCGGAGCAAAAATTGCCAATTTTGAACTTAATGTAATATCTCTAGGTTTAAAAATTAATATCTCAAAAGTCCACCATGAAAATGTCAAAAATGGCCAATAGTCAACTCAATCTATGTCTTAAATTACCAAAACAAGAAGAAAATCTGCGGGCACTTGTTAACCTTAACTTATATGACGGGTTTGCTCAACCCTACTATGTCAATATCACAAAATTCGAGAAGATTCATGCCCGCAAAAAAACTGGTTGAAATCCTCCCAATAGCATTAAATTGGCTTCTAATAACCAGGTTGAGTCTTTATTATGCTTAATGTATCTTAATTTCAAGGATATTAAAATTTATTCAAAGCAGATATTTCTGTGACGACATATGGAATGTAGTCGTACCTATTATCGCGCACATCCTATTATCGTACTTTTCGTAGAAAATAATATATATCTTCTGTTCTGCGTAAAACTCGATTGAAAATATGGAACAAAAGAGTTAGTTGCGATTATTGTTTTAATTAATTTTGAAACAGTTTTTACAAGATATATATATTTTTTTTTTACGAATAGCATGATAATATAATGTGCGCGATAATAGGTACGACTTGTTTATAAGCACTTAATTCGTCATGCTTTGACTGCTTTATTTACCTTTCATTTTAATAATTTTAAATCGTGTTGTAAGCTGGGTTGTTCGACGGGATAACTTAGTAAAATCAGAAGGTAAGTAAAATCCAGTTAGCTGAAGCAAATTGCTTGTGTTTTGGGTTTATATCGTGAAGAATTCCTTTGTCAGACAGCATGACATGATGATATTCAGTCGTAGTCATATAAGACTTCGTTTTGATATGATAACTTGTTGAAAGCTTTTGTACCATTGTAATCAGGAATATGATAAAGTCGATAAAAAACTTTCTTGTAGCTGGTCTGAATATCTTAAATGTATTATTTCAGTGTGTTCATGTAACGCAAATTACGGGACTCAATGGTTTCGAAATCGAAGGGGGAGGGGTGATGACACAATCCATTTAAACCTGCTCAATGTTTTTTCAGTATGGATTGCGGTAAAAAAATACGAACTTAACTTTGTTTTAATTCTCTGATAGAATATCTCACGGCTGCTGGTGCTAGTGAAATGTAGAAAAAATATTCAGTGTTAATTGTCGGTTAACAGATAACGTCTCCTATGCTCACATAATATCAGCACTTGTCGCGTATTGTAGATTTCATTTTACATCAAAGTCACATATTATTCAGTGATATGTTTACTTTGTTTTCTGATTATTTTAAATAACTTCAAAATATAAAGGTATAACTATCGTCTTGAAACATTTTTTACTAAAACATGCTACTGGTCTTTGATCTCTCTAGTTATCTGTGAACTCCTCTATCCCATTTATCAGGCTTGCACAATTTGTGCAAAGACTATTGACAATGATAGACTGGTCGCCAGTAGACGCAGAGTACTTCTCTGTGCTTTGGACAAACAGTCATTCTATTCGAACCATTCCCAAAAACCCCAACTCTTAACAGAACAAGATATGCTTGTTCTCTCAAAACGTTCAAATTCTGAAAGTGCATCAGTTGTATTTCTTGTGCATTCTGTAAACGGTATTTCCTATCTCTACTAGGATATCTTGACGAAAGACCATACGATGTCTATGACCATTTGTAGTATATGATATATTCGGCGTTAACTCGAATAGAATGACATCCCGAGCTCCAAAAATACATAGAAGTATTACATTGAAACAGTGAAGTGTATACAAAATTAACCTGTCAGAATAATCCAGTTTCTAAGACGCTTTGCTAGCTGAAACATTGTTACTTGCTTGCAGTCTAGATCAGTCGACAAGAGATCATTGTAAGATTTAATGGTCTCTCTGCGGTTTATTGTCGATAACTAAGCAAGGTACAAGCACGCCAATGATTTGATTTTCTTGATATATTATAATCATGGTACAAAAGCAGGCAATGGGCTCCTGGCAAAAGCTATTAATATAACAAGCTATGATATATTAGAATGAAATCTTATGATCTACGACTGAATATTAATTTATCCTATCATGTGCTCTTTAATACAAATAACTTCTGAACGATATAAATCCAAAATACAAGCTATTTGCTTCAGCTAACTGGATTGTATTTACCTTTCTGGTTTTTGTAAGTTATACCGTCGAACAATTCAGTGTAGAACCACACGATTTACACTGATCATATCATTAAAATAAAAGGCAATCAAGTTTGCATAATTTACAAGTAATTTGCATCAATTTCAAAACAGTACCTATCTACTTCACCAAAGTTGTCTTC
Organism: Metridium senile; assembly: GCA_949775045.1. NCBI lineage: Eukaryota > Metazoa > Cnidaria > Anthozoa > Actiniaria > Metridiidae > Metridium > Metridium senile. The sequence goes on from OX459103.1 coordinate 17,878,794, forward strand.
AGCTGGGTTTTATTTAGTTTTGAGAGGTTTGAAATCAAAACCAAGATTGTATTTAGTTTAGTGAGATAATACAATAAAGTTGAAGGAAATAATAATGTTTTAATAGTTAAATTTTTGCACAGTCTAATTTGCATATATGTCATGCATCTAATTAGTAAAAATCACAAAAGGTTTGAGGTTGATGTAAAGAAAGTAGATAAAAAGCGCAAAATGTTTGTATGACCCTAACTTAAACAACCTTAGCTTAGTAGATTGCAATAAAGATTGAAAGTTTATCGCGTCCGACTTGTGAGATATAAGCTACTTAGTGAGGGGTGGTTTTTTCATGACGAAAACGTATCACTTAGTATATTTCCCCTTTGACTTGACATTTACAATTTTTATTATCCTTGAAATTAAGATACATTGAGCATAATATAGACTCAACCTGGTTATTTGAAGTCAATTTAATGCTATTGGGAGGATGTCAACCAGTTTTTTTGCGGGCATGAATCTTCTCGAATTTTGTGATATTGACATAGTAGGGTTGAGCAAACCCGTCATATAAGTTAAGGTTAACAAGTGCCCGCAGATTTTCTTCTTGTTTTGGTAATTTAAGACATAGATTGAGTTGACTATTGGCCATTTTTGACATTTTCATGGTGGACTTTTGAGATATTAATTTTTAAACCTAGAGATATTATAGTAATTTCAAAATTGGCAATTTTTGCTCCGAAACAAATTGTTGCCATGGAAACGGCTTAAAAGAAAAATGTACCTCCTTGCTTGGTGACACTTACTGACATCTGTACTTTATAGGGAAACATGTTTTACATCATTGTCATCAATAGTAAAAGTTTTCTGTTTCATTAAAAATAAGCTATAATTTGGCTGATTTTCGAGGCAAAATGGGTATTTTAAGGGGGGGTGGTCTAACTTCCCACCAAAGTGACAGATCCAACTGAGTTTCTGGGATAATAAATAACTTACTAGGACCTACAACTGTACCAAGTTTGAGCAAAATCGGTGAACCCCCATGTAGCACCCACTGCCTGGTTTTGCCTGGTTCTACCGTGGACACGCTCTTAAGTCTATTCTGAGGGCCACCTGAAAATTATCATGTATGGTAATGGTGTCACCCTGTCCAATAAAGTTGTTGTTATTATTGTTATTATTAATATTAATTGACCAAGATCAATTACACAATCAGAGGAAAAAGATTCCCCACCATTTGTATTGATTATTATTTTATTTCATATTTTAATAGCGCGAGGCAGCTGTTCATACTCCAATAAGGCGTTTCTATATTCATTGTTTAACATCAATGGATATAAACCGATGAAGCTGGATCTCAAAGGAGGTGGAAATTCGCTGGCTGTTTGTGGATATTGGTTTACTAAAGGACCAGATTTTAACGCTGATCTGTATCTATTTTCTAAAAGTGGTTCAGGCACAAAGCCAAAAATATACCAGTTTCCACCTGGCTGTTCCTATCATACCCATTGTTCTTTTTATGCTGGTAGTAGCCCATTTACCCCAAGTCAAGTCGAAGTTTTTTATGTGAAAAACTAAAAAACATCCGTAATAGATATGGACCAGCTTAAGGTATAGACTATGTTGACGTTTCCATGGAAACAATTTGAGTAATAAAGGCACTGATATACGGTAATTGACGTCACTAGCACATAAAAATAATTTCATGTTGTTTTTATAAAGGATGAAACAACCTTTATAGTTCATATTTTCTCCAATTCATGGATATTTCTAATTTTTTCTCAAAAAAATCAAAGCGAAATTTGACCAAATTTTATTTTAATGTACGAGCTGTAGGAGTCTATTTGTTTGTGGACGTGGAAAATGTTTGTTAGTAAACGAAATAATCAACTAATACTGATTACATACATGTATCTGTCCATATTTATTTGATAGTTACACGATCCTACGATGAATAAACCAGAATTAACTGTATTTTTAAACATCTTTTCTTTCGTAAAGACCATCAGCCGCCATCTTGGTTATTATTGATAAGCCTGCAATATTATAAAAAAAAGCGCAAATACGTCGTTGACACAGGAAACCCAATTTATTTCTGTTCACAGTTACTATATATTACAAGCCGGCAGGTCCTAAGTGGGCGTTGCCCACCTCTTGCCCAATGAGATTATTGGATTCCATACCATTTGATTGGATGGTTGAGAAATCTCAGGAGAATTGAGTTGTTTATCAGCAAAATAAAAAAAAAGCTTCTTTTAATTCGTTTTTATGTCGTTTTTAAACCATTTGCTATATTATAAAAGCAATAACCTAGAGGCTCATGATTTTCTTAGACCTTTTTTCGTATTCTCCCAACCACGGAAATTGCTCGTTTATTGTTTCGCCAATAAGTGTTATATATTTTCAATTTTTGTAGCTAGTTCAATTTAATATTCTATATACTTATAATCAGCACGAAGTGATTGCAAGTCACTTGTAATCTCAAATATTTATTAATATATTAGAATTTTCGTTATAGTGAGTAACGTGACGAACACAGAACTACTTAGATTAGTGTTTGACGAGCCGGTAGTGGTGAGCCCCGTTTATATTCCAAACATATCTAGATTTTTCAAAGCTTGTTTAATATATTGTTCAGTATGCTGACAATCAGCATGAAGTATTTGCAAGTCACTTGTAATCCTTAATATTAATTTATGCATAAGAGTTAGTGATATTGTGAGTAACGTGACTCATACAGAACTACTTGGATTAGTGTTTGGCGAGCCTTCGTTAAGATGTGCCCAGTTTGACCGGAAAGCTGTATTTAGAGTTCTATAATTAGCATTTATTTAAAAAAGAAAGCATTTGCTTTTGTCATCCAAGTCTGTTCTGTTTGTGTTACGTCTCACAGTTCATGCCATGTACTAGATATAGTTCTTAGTTGTAGCTTCCCGTTGTTGTTATTGCAACTGAAATGTAATTTACAATTATATCACAATAAAGGGAATACCCAAAAATACCCACCAAAACTAGTCTAATTACAATTCCTTGTCATATCTGATATACACCATCATTGGTCACAAACTACACTATGTTCTCAAAACCATCATTCTTCTGTGATTTTTTGCTCCACACACTACGACAACAATTAGTATTTATAATCATCAATCCCTATCAGGGCTCTTCCAAATGCAACAACACACACTACCACTACACTTAATATTTACAACCATCACTCCCCATCAGTGCTCCTCTGTGAAGCTCACTCCACACACACTACCACTACACTCAGTATTTACAACCATCACTCCCCATCAGTGCTCCTCTGTGAAGCTCACTCCACACACACTACCACTACACTCAGTATTTACAACCATTATTGGACCAAGTAAAACTTCCCAAAATTATTATATCAGTTTAAAAAATACAAATTGGGATTGATATACCTACTTGCAAGAAATTTGTCATACGAAAAAAGAATATTTGTATTTAGTGTGTTAGAAATAAATTAAAAGTACAAAAGAAAGAGTTCAGCTACAGTGATCACCTTTTGTACTTTTAATTTATTCCTAAGCCACTAAATACAAATATTCTTTTTTCGTATGACAACGTTTTTGCAAGTAGGTGTACTTCAATTCAATTCTCAATATTGTTAAATGAAATTAAAAATCAGAAAACTAAACAAGATATTTTAATTCAAGGTACACAGTTTCCTCAGACCCTTCTCGCCTCAGCAAAATATGATTATCCTATAACTCAACCCGCCAATGCAAAGAATAGAAGGGCTGCTTTGGGATTGAAAATCATGAAAGATTTATCAATGGGTACACAGGAATTTCAAGCTTGATTTATGCAATTTTGTACTGGGCTTCCTGTGGTAGGCCTGTAACAATGCGTTTTTTTCTGATTTCTCGGTGTCACGAAAACATTCCGTTACTTCTAGCTCATATTAGTATGAATAATACAGTTTATTCAACGATGTAAAACTTCCTTAGATTGGTTTTCAATATTACAATAATTCGTGAAATTATAAACACTCTTTAGTGTATCACTCTTTAATATATCGTAATCCCATTGTAATATTTGTTACTTTTTGACTGTCACACGGCTTAAACTACCTCAATTTGTTTCACGGGTTAATGAGACTAACCAATGGGAACAACACTAACTCGTTAAACCATATTTAGTGTATCACACTTTGTTATACCTTACTTGCGTTGTGCTCTTTTAGAGTGGTTTTAATTTCATTAACCCGTGAAACAAAGTGTAATAGGGAAAGAGTAATAAAGTGTATTACTGTGTAATAGTGCTAGCTATATATTTTTAAAAAAAATGTGTAATAAAGTGTAATAAAGTATATTACGCTAAAGTGTGTTTCACGGGTTAATGAAAACCACTCTAGTTACTTTTTGACTAATACACCTTAACTATCACAATTTATTTCACGATTATAATACAAGGAAGTTAAGATAAAACATGGAATAATTGGTAAGTTAAGTACATAAAATTCGTTTTTATAAAGTGGTGCCTAAGTGATAAAAAACTTTGGAAGTTATCGATGTAAACTAGCGAGTAAACTAGTATAGGCTGCGTCGGTGTTTGATATAAACGATAGGTATTATAATATGAAATTAGTAACACCGTGAAAAATTTCGACTTAACGCTGTAACTCCGAAGGGCTAAAACTCGAAACATTATAGTAAAGTTAAGTCTCGATTTAGTCAACATCTGTTTACGGTGTTATACAAATTTCATTATATTACCTATTGGAAAGTTATCTAGTTAGTCCTTAGAAAAAGCTTCAAAATAAATGTTGTTTGTAAGTGTTACGATTGTTATCTTTGAAAGGAAGTTGGAGCCCCATGTAGTTTTTCAACGGAAGCATTTAGACCATATGTGGCCCATCTATTATGATTCAATTATTGAATTTTGAGCGCTTTTTCACGAAAAATCTATTACAAAGGAATCAACTGTGCCGTTTTAATCAAAGTGTTTACGTCGAGTAGGTGTCAGTTCTCGCTGCAAATGAGTGCGGAAAAATCACTTTGCATTTTTCAAGTGTTGAATCTTTACATTTCTTTACAATATCCAGGAATATCGATCCATTTTATCGTACTTTAACAATTGTAATAAGTATAAGTATTTATTGCTTATAACGGTTTGTCAACATTGTTAATTTGAAGTATTTCTAAAACCAATCGACTCCCAACTGCGTTTAAAGTAGCGCAGTTACCTTTAAAGCGATACTTAAGCGTAGATAATCAATTACCAAGGTCAGATGTTCGACACCATCCAGTGGAACTGTTCGGAAAAAGCAGCTAAATAAAATGTTGGGAGCGTCTCGCCTTCTTTCAGGTAACGATTTGTAACGAGAGAAAGGAACAGATTTAGAGATTCACATCATGTTTTCAAATACTTTTCGATGTACTAAAAATATTTTCGATCTGATGTACTAAAAGCCTTTTCGATGTACTACAAACCTTTTGGATGTATTAGAAATCGTTTGGATAATCTAAAAACGTTTTTGATTCACTGAAAACATTTTCGATTCTGTAAAAAAACTTTTCGATGTGCAAAAAATTAAAAAATATTTGCGATGTACTACTAATCTTTTCGATGTAGAAAAAAAAAACGTTTTGATATACTAAAACTTTTTTCGAAATTCAATGTACTGTAATTTATTTGCAATTCATTTAAAAACATTATTTTGATGTACAACAAACTTCCTCGATCGATGTACTAAATACCTTTTCAAAAAAATAAGTTGTCATTGTTAAAACAAAAAATGTGTCATTTAGCATGAATTAATTAGACCGTTTAAGATACTTGTTATAACTCTATTTAGTACTAATCCTATTGTTAAAGTATTTGTACTATGTAGCATTGTTGTGATATGAAATAATGTTTGTTTAAATGATGCTATTTTATATTGTAAAAGAAACACAAAATGGGTGGCATGAGTGGCTTAGCGTTGAATTTATTGGCCTTTTACCAATGAAGTGAATGGAGTTTCTTTGATGTGTTGTTCTCTCTGCATACTCGGGAACCCAGGCGTAATCTTCTGTCGCTTGTTTCTCGCTCCCAGAAAAAAATACCCCTTGGTAGGTACGTAGTCTGTTGGAGCTTGTTCCGGAAGTCAAAATCAGTCAGGAAAGAGCTGAATTCTGACTTCCGGAACAAGCTCCGACTGACTACTTTCCCAGGGTTATTTTTTCTGGGAGCGAGAAACGAGAGACAGAAGATTACCCCTGGGTTCTAATGCCTCGAGGGTTTTCTCCGGGTTTCCATCTCTTTTGATTTAGGGTAGTTAGAGTATGTGTCAAAAAACATTAGTCACTGGCTACGGAGATTCGGTAGCGACCACAGGGAGCCCAATGGGAGAAGGGTGCGAGCGTCTTACATGCAGTATATAAAGAGGTGACCATAGACCCCAAACAGGGATTAGACAGGTAATGTCCAAAAGACTATCCCCAGGGAGCGACACATTATATAGATTTGATCATAGACCTGGGTTAAGGGAACGTCCATGGGATAAGTTAAAGGATCACATATATTGATCAGCTGGCACCTAGCCTGAGTATCAGGCCCTCTGGGGAGTGGAGGGGGAAAGAGGCACCTAGCCATTGTATTTATGTGATTTAGATTCGTTGGGAAACAAATGTATTGATTCTTTGCAGTACACTTAGTTTATCGCTAATGGCCATATTGTTATTTGCAGTACGATACCTGAAATATATCATACAGTTGATTCTGCTCTTCCCCTTGCAACCTATATTGGCAGAGCTATGTCCTCCTCGACCAGAACTGCCAGAAACGTTTATGAACAAGAGACTCTATGGGCACGTTTTCAATAAGTTCTCCTATATACCGTCCATTGAAATATGCCAGGAAGCGTGTGGTTTTATCACAACATGTTATAGTGCTAATTTTTTGCAAGTTGAGAAAAAGTGCGAGTTGAACAATGAGACTCATTTGGCGATTTCAAACAAAACGAACTTTAAGAGCACCACTGTTGGAAATGCATATATTCTCTACCGAATAAGTTATGGTAAATATTATTAATTTCGAATGGCATAATGATGATGTTGAATTATTGTTGCTGTTAATTGTTGTTGTTTTAAATGATCTGTTTAATTTAATTTTAATTTTTGAACTATTTACCTATTATTTATCTGTTTTATATATTTATTAATTTGTTTGTTTGTTTGTTTGTTTATTTGTTTAACCATCCAATGATTTGTTTATAGTAATTTATCCATAATGATAAACCTTTTCATATGGTCGGAATATGTTTTAGGGGGATTGGAGAAATCATCGATACTGACTAACTATGGGAGTACCAGCTATGTCAAGACCTTGCTTGGCTATCTAGAGCCTTACCACAAAGGAAGCCAGTGGGTTACCTGTTGGAATACCGCCAAAGATGGTTGGGACGTAACTAAGTCTTTTCATCCACAATGTGACGGGAAGGGCCCGACAGTGACTATTGTCCGTTTAGGTTCGTACGTGTTCGGCGGATACTCGGATGTTTCCTGGCATTGTAAGTGATTACGAAAATGAGTGCTTATCGCTAAACATCTGGAATTGTGAAAATTCTAGTTTTAATTTGATTATATTTTTCATCAAGAAACTTTGTTCCAATGTGAATATCGCTTAAGTATTCATTGGACATTAGGGCCTTTTTCAATATCGAGATTCTGAACACAATTGTCTGAAATAACTTAATAACAAGAAATTGACCTAAATGAATTAAGGCTTAGCTATATTTGCGGAATTAGCAATATGTTTTAAGAGCCGTTCCACGTAAGCTTCGAGTAATTTCAGAAATGGTCCGATACAACCCCACCTGAAACTTTGCACGGTGAAAGGTAGTCATGAGCAAGTAATCATATGGGCATTATTTAGTCGTTTCATTTTAAAGCGGTCACGTGACATCCGTTCAAAGTTTGACCTATTTTTAGCCTAGTTTTTCCGTCTGAATTTTCGAAAATGTGTAATGTTTGTAAATCTCGTGCGGCGTTTAAACTGGAAGCTCCGCTATTAGGTATTACCTAATTTGTATATTATAATTAGTAAACATAAGTAACAGCAAATACGTTAAATTGATCCTGACGATGAATTAACCAATAAGCAAAACATATTTCCCACCATACATTGCTATTAATTATTGTTTTCTTCATATTTTAATAGCTAGAGAACACCACTCATACTCCAACAAGTCGTTTATATATTCACTGTATAACATCAATGGTTACAAACCGATGAAGCTGGACCTAAGGGGAGGAAGTAGTGAAAAGGCTGTTGGTGGGTATATTTATTGGGGACCAATTTTTTACAATGATCTGCACATCTCTGCTAGTCACAACAAACGGTCAGGAACAGAACCTTCTGAATACCAGCACCCACCTGGCTGTCATGACATCCACTGCACTGTTTTTGCTGGTGAAAGCCCATTCAATCCCAGCCAGGTCGAGGTTTTCTATGTGAAAACCTAAATACATCCGTAATAGTAACACCCTTTCCGACAAAGTTTGTCACGTGTGAAAAGCCTCGCCTCCACGTTAGTCTTGTCTAGTTAGTTTGTCTTGTTGTCTTATTGGTTAATACCAAAACGAGCAGAGGACTGAGTACTAGTTTCCCTTATTAATGAACCTCATAGTATGAAAGAACAGATCAACATATGTAAGATTCCTGGAATTTGGTGTTTTTGTTTTGATATTGAGTGAGTTACAGCCATTCAAAACTGCCCAAAATTACAAAGCAAAGTATGGATTAAATAGGTAGGCCTTTTTCCAAACCATATATTTCCTTCTACATTTATGTATTTTTATGAGGCTGTATCTTGGTCAGAATACAACACCAAATGCAACCAAACTCGACTCAGGAATCTTAAATATTTTGACTTGCTCTTTTATATTATGAAGTTTGTTTCTTAAGTACATCAATTAGGAAAACTAGTACCCAATCCTCTACTCGTTTTTGTATTGTTCAACAATATGAACTTGTTATATATCAATATTGCATTGACAAGTGTGGCGATGTGGCCATGGAATTCCTGCGTTCTATTTAAGTATATATAAATTGTCCACAGCCCCATGCCCTACTATCTTGTATGCTTTTAACTTCACGGGTGACAAACTTTCTCATAAAAGGGTATATTGACCAGCTTATTGTATAGACTATGTTGGCGTTTCCATGGAAACAATTGAAGTAACAAAGATACTGATATACACTAATTGACGTTACGGACGTTAATCAACATAAAAATACTTTATACTAGTTTCTGATTGGCTAATTGACTAATTCCTTAATCCGTGCATTGAAAAATTATCGTAAAACCCTTTAATTTTAACATATGTTTATCCTTCACCACTAAATAAGGTAAACTTACTGACGTTACGAATGTTAATCCTTAACCATCGTCACAGTAAATTTACCGACTTTTAGACTCTTAATCCTATCCGGAGATTTCTCTTCTTCTTTCGGTTTTAATCGGTTCCAAATGTCAGGAACAGTAGGTTAGTTACTTCAATTGGTTTATTTTGAATGGGCTTTTTCAACCAGCATGAGAGCAGTCTGTAGCTAGGCTATAGTTATGCCTTTTGCGTTCACTTAATATTTACAAACAGCACACCTAGCACGCTAAGCTTTTCTACCTTTGGTTTGTAGTGATAAGTTTAAATATTAATATTTCAAATTTAAGTTTTCGATAATTTCACTTACTAAACAATTATAGAAGTCTTACCACATTCAGTTGTTAGTTTTACTTTGTATGCATACGGCTTTTTCAAACAGCCGGAAAGCATGCTGTAGCTATGTTGTAGATAGGCTGTAGTTTGTGTGCACTCACTATTTACAAACAGCACACCTATCACGCTACGCTTTTCTATATCTCATCTGTAGTGGTGAGATTAAGTATTTATATTTATAAACGATAGATTAGGAAAAAGTGTAGCTAAGTTGGTTAGTGTGCGGCTTTCGGAGGGAGAGGTCACGAGCTCGATCCCCAGTGGCCTCACACTGGTTTCAACTTCTTTCCAATCAGTGTAGCTTTGAGTAGCTTTAAATACCCGTAAAACGGAGCATTGGTGGCGAGAGGGGGAAAAGAGCGCATCGTCAGCTTCCTGGGAGACCAGCTTACTTCTAGCTGAAGGAACTACCGACGCTAAATAATATTACTTTTCTTTTTCCTCTTTAGGTAATATAATGAAATTTGTAACACCGTAAGAAATGTTGACTTTGTTTTACTGACGTGTCGAGCTTTACCCTTCGTCGGAGTAAAAATTCATTATATTACCTATAATTACATTTATAATTTAGATTTGAGGTAATTTCACTTACAGAACAGTTTGCACGATTTCTTAGTTTTACTTGTATACATTGGATCCTTGCATGAAAAGGAACCAACAATATTACAGATAAACAATTAGTTATTTGTAATAGTTATAAAATACATCAAACACAGGAAAGAGTGTTTCATCCGATATTAAAACACCGAAAAGCGGATTGATAAAACGAGGCGCAGCAGAGGTATTTTAACCGACTACTGGTCTTTTGATAAAGGATGAAACAATCTAATCTACACTGTGTTTGATCTAGATTCTCAAATGCATGGACAATTGTAGGGGAAAATTAAAGTGAAATTTGATCAAACTTGATTTTAATAATCACCTCATATCAAGAACGCCATTAAGGTAGTGATCCACCTTAATTTTCTGCTCATAAATTAATCTTGAATTTGAGAAATATAATTAATGATGATTATCTTTATTTAACATCAATTAGTTATAGTTTCATCTAAGACATTACTAAACATGTACTCTGCAGCTGACGTAGAGTACTTCGAAATATATCGATGTGTTATCTTTTAGTGCATTAAAAATGGAAATTTGGAACTTCCATATTTTTAGTATGCTTTATTGTATAGAAAAAGGAAGAGCTCATTGCTTTGATTTCTAATAGCAGCGTGTTTTTGGTTTGATGTTTTTACGTGGTATCTCCATTTTGGGGTTCAAAAGCGGCCATACCACGCGTACGCCTTTTTAAATTTTTTTCCCGTATAGCATCATTAATTGGGGGTGTTTTTTAAAAAAATTCTCCACAAACATAGCAGATACTTTTGCCCCCGAGTCTCTCTTTCCAGGAAAACAAGTAATAAGCTCCAGAATAAGAATTTTTAATCACTTTATTCACATGATTCATTGTAGAATTAGTTCACTTGTAGAGTTAATGCATACTAAGACATTAAGAACACTTCAAAACAATTATGTTACAATATAAGTTTAGTCGTCTATCTAAACCAACAGTGTTGTATTTACATATTTGTTTGGTCTTTCTAGTTTGTTGAAGTTCAATGTACTAGCAATTAGCATGCATTAATTTCAAGTCACTTGTAATCTTAACAATTCATTTATCTAGAATTATTGTTATAGCGAGTAACGGGCACACATAACTACTTAAATTAGTATTTGGCGAGCCTTTGTAAAGGTGAACCTAGTTGATATCTAAAACATATCTAGATGTTTTCATAGGTTGTTTAATATAAAGTTCAGTATACACCTACTTGCAGTAAGGTTGTCATACAAAATAGAACATTTGTCACAAAGAAAATAGAACATTTGTGATTTAGTGCGAAAGGAATTAATTAAAAGACAAAAGATAGTGTTCAGCTTGAGTGATCTTCTTTTGTCTTTTAATCAATTCCTATCGTAATAAATCACAAATGTTCTATTTTCTTTATAACAAATGTATATTATTGTATGACAACCTTACTGCAAGTAGGTATATATACTGGCAATTAGCATGAAGTAATTGCAAGTCACTTATAATCCTAAATATTTATCTGAATGCTAGTGATTGCCAAGGCGAGCCAAGTTTATATTTAAAATATATCAAATATGTTTGATAGCTTGTATATATAAAGTTCAATATACTGGCAATTAACATCAAGTTTTTACTAGTCACTTGTAATCCTAAATTCGTATCTGCATGCGCATGTTAGAGTTTGGCAAGCTTTTGTCAAGACGAGACCAGTTTATATTTGAAACATATCTAAAATGTTCATAGATTGTTTAAGTCTTTAACATAAAGTTCGGTATACTGACAACCATATATTATCAAGATTATGCAAACCACTCGTTATCCTAAATATTCATTTACGTATTATATAGAGTTATCGTTATAGTGAGTAACCTGACGCACACAGAACTACTTAGATCAGTGTTTGACAATTCTTAGTCTAGGTTAGCCAAGTTTATATTTAACTTATATCTAGCTTTTCATAGTTTGTTTAATATAAAGTTCTGTATACTGACAATTAGCATGAATTAATGCAAGTCACTTATATCCTAAATACAAATTTATGTTTGATGAGAATTATCGTTTTAGTGGGTAATGTGACGCACACAGAACTTCTTAGACTAGTGTTTGACGAGAACAACTGAAAATGCAAGTAAATGTATTTAATACTTCATGTACGAAGTGTAATTTATTGGCAGTAAATTTTGTAATCCAAGTTAGTTCTGTTTGTGTTAAGTCTCACAGTTCTAGTCATGTGCTAGATATTTCTTAGTGTTGTAGTTTCTAGTTAAAGTATTTACAATTGAAATGTAATCTGCAATTATATCACAATAAAGGGAATTCCCAAAAATACCCACCAAAAAAAAATAACGTCTTACAAATTTACTTTATATCTGATATGGATCTTTACGTGTCTCAAAACCCATCATCGTTTGTCCGTAAGTTTGTCTCACACCACTACCACTACACTCAGTATTTACCATTACTTCTCCCCATCAGGGCTGTTCTGTGAGGGTCACTCCACAATCTGTACCACAACTTTACTCTTCATGAGTGTGGTTCACTGCACACACACTACTGACAACACTTTTATTTACGACCACCATTCCATATCGGGGCTCTTCAGTGAGGATCACTCCACACACATGTACACTGCCACTATACTCAGCATTAAACCAACCAATCCCTATCAGGGCTCTTCTGTGAGCTTCACTCCAAACACACTGCCACTACACTCAGTATTTACAACCATCACTCCCCATCAGGGCTCTTCTGTGAGGTTCACTCCACACACACTACCACTACACTCAGTATTTACAACCATCACTCCCCATCAGGTCTCTTCTGTGAGGTTCTCTCCACTCACACGTACACTACCACTATACTCGGTATTTACAACCATCACTGGTCCGTGTAATACTCCACAAAATGATTTTCAATTTACTTAAGTCAAATTGAAAAATACAATTTACAGCAGTTCTCAGTCACACGTGCACCGCACGCATAAAAAGCACCGCTATAAAACGTGAAGTTGGTGGACGTCAATCAAACTTACGATTTCATTTTCGTTTTGGAATATATGCGTTTCATCGTAATCTGGAGGCTGAATTCCAAAAACAACCTCTTCGTCGGATTCAGACATGTTTCGCAGCCCCACTGAAGTAAAAATGCCATGCGTCTTGTAAACACAGTTTGATTGACGTCCACCAACTTCACGTTTTACAGCAGTGCTTTTTATGCGATTGGTGCACGTGTGACTGAGAACTGCTTTAAGGGTGATTCTTTAATTTTCTTAAATGTTGTTAAAATCACAACACTAAACAAAATATTCTAATTCAAAAGTAAACACTTTCCTCACTACCTCTTCGCCTCGGCAAAATATGATTATCCCATAACTTAGCCCGCCGATGCGAAGAATAGAAGGGCTGCTTTGGGATTGAAAGTGATGTACGATTTATCATAGCATGGGTACACATGAACCCCAAGCTTGATTTATACAACTTTGTATTGGGCTTCCTGTGGTATACCACTAGCTTATTATAAATGCAGTTGTATTCTCCCGAATGTCAAATATTGCAAAATTCACGTTTTTTGTAATTTCTTTTTTGATATACACCTACTTGCAATAAGGTTGTCATACAAAATAGAACATTTGTCACAAAGAAAATAGAACATTTGTGATTTAGTGCGAAAGGAATTTATTAAAAGACAAAAGAGAGAGTTCAGCTTGAGTGATCTTCTTTTGTCTTTTAATCAATTCCTATCGTACTAAATCACAAATGTTCTATTTTCTTTATAACAAATGTATAATTTTGTATGACAACCTTACTGCAAGTAGGTGAATCAATTGACTAGTACTTTGTCATTTAAACAGCGATAGCATACCTAACAGTAATGAAATGCATTGAAATCACATCAGTAAATAAATGTCTAGAATATATAATCAGCCCACGATAAATAAACACAACTACAACATCGGAAAATTTGAGCCCCAGGTGGGAAACGAACCCACGACCTTCCGATTATCTAGACGTTAACACTCTCAAAGTTGGTATATTTTTTATAAGGTCAAAAACTAAAAATCTAAACTGATTATAATACACCTACTTGCAAGAACGTTGTCATATAAAAAAGAACATTTGTATTTAGTGTGTTAGGAATAAATTAAAAGTACAAAAGAAAGAGTTCAGCTTCAGTGATCATCTTTTGTACTTTTAATTTATTCCTAACCCACTAAATACAAATGTTCTTTTTTCGTATGACAACGTTCTTGCAAGTAGGTGTATATAAGAATTGCATTAAACTAGTTTCCTCGCTAGTTTCCATTTAGGTAATTAAAAGTTTATTTAACATGTTTTACGGTGCTACAAATTCCATTGTATTACCTATCGTTTATATCAAAAAACGACGCAGCCTATACTAGTTTTCCCGCTATAGTTTTAATTTACTTATAAGTGACGTTAAGTTAACATTTTAATTTTACGGTGTTACAAATTCCATTGTATTACCTTTTGTTTATTTCACTGACGCAGCCTATGTATAGTTTAATAAACGAGCAGGAGTGTTTTATCAGGATTTAAAACACTCGTCATGGTTACGATTTCTTTTGTCAATTTCTCATGAATCATTAATGAGTTTTTTAATAGTTTCCATTTAAGTAAAGTTAAGTTAACATTGTTTACGTTGTTACAAATTTCATTATATTACCTATCGTTTATATCAAACACGACGCAGCCTATACTAGTTTACTCGCTACTTTCCATTTAAGTAAAGTTAAGTTAACATTTTTGACGTTGTTACAAATTTCATTATATTACCTATCGTTTATATCAAACACCGACGCAGCCTATACTAGTTTACTCACTTGTTTCCATTTAAGTAAAGTTAAGTTAACATTTTTTACGGTGTTACATATTTAATTCTATTACCTATCGTTTATATCAAACACCGACGCAGCCTATACTAGTTTACTCGCTAGTTTTCATTTAAGTAAAGTTAAGTTAACATGTTTTACGGTGTTACATATTTAATTCTATTACCTATCGTTTATATCAAACACCGACGCAGCCTATACTAGTTTACTTGCTAGTTTCCATTTAAGTAAAGTTAAGTTAACATTTTTTACGGTGTTACAAATTCCATTGTATTACCTATCGTTTATATCAAACACCGACGCAGCCTATACTAGTTTACTCGCTAGTTTCAGTTATATAATAAACAGATTAATGCATGGGCGCTTGGAGACTGATAACAAGTATCTTCTTGGTTTTAATCTCAATATCTCAGACTTTTGCTACACTCACTCGTACGCACAATAGTGTTGAACACTCGGTAATCAATTTCTTATTCCCGCCGCGCGCCAACTAATGTTTTAATATGTATGATAGGTAATATAATGAATTTGTAACACCGTAAAAAATGTTGACTTAATTTTACTGACGTTTCGAGCTTTAGCCCTTCGTCGGAGTAAAAAAGGCTCTAGCTACAATCATGTTCAAAATACCTTGGGACATTATCTGGTTTTAACATGAAAAATATTTCAACATCATTTTTCCGTTTCCCGGCCCCTCTCCCCCGTTTCAATGTTGAATTGTGGGAATGTGAAACGGTTGTCATTTGAAAGACCAATCAACATTGCCTAGGGGGGGGGGGGGGGGGGGGGGGGGGGGGGGATTGCACATCAAATTGATAGATCAGTTTTGCATATATTTTTAAACGTAAACAAAAACGCTCATGAAAAATTGTCCCAACAATTTTGCACATGATTGTAGCTAGCTAGCTAGTATAGGCTGCGTCGGTGTTTGATATAAATGATAAGTAATATAATGACATTTGTAACACCGTAAAAAATCAGTGTTGACTTAACTTTACTGACGTTTCGAGCTTTAGCCCTTCGTTGGAGTTAAAAAGGCTGTTTAGCTCTTTTACTCCGACGAAAGGCTAAAGCTCGAAACGTCGGTAAAGTTAAGTCAACATTTTTTACGGTGTTACAAATTTCATTATATTACCTATCATTTATATCAAACACCGACGCAGCCTATACTAGTTAACTTGCTAGTTTCCATCACTTTTAATATCTATAGTTTCTTCTTTTAGCAGTTTTATTTGTTTACATTTTCACTATTTTAATTAAGTATAGTATGGCAAAAGCACTAAGAATCGTGACTTTTTAATAATTGATAAGCCGTGATAAATTTAAAAGAATATATTTCTTTTAGTCCAATGCATATCTTAATATATGTTATAAATAAAAAAAAGTAGGAAGAAATGGAAAACAAAAGAAAAACATAGACTACTAAATGGAGAAACCGAAAAAACTTGAACACGACTGATATCGTGCGAAGTTGCAAAAAAAAAAAAAAAATGTTCGTCAGGCCAGATCAATGTTTTCAAGAGTCAAACGATAAATACATCAATTAATCAATTAATTTTTTTGTATTATTATTATTATATGTCATAGAGCGTGCGATGTAAATTGCGCGCGCTGTTTGTTTAATTTCCTTGACGTTTGTAAAAATATAACCGTTAGTTTTCCCTGATGAGGGGTTGTAAATCCAAAAGCTAGGGATAAAATTATATTCAATTTAACGTGGAAAAAACGACTACTAATTAATTGTGATTCCAACGTACCTGGAAATATTGGATATTATTTAACAAGAACACGGATTGTTTTATTTCCAAACGACAAGATAAATAAATCGCAGAAAAATTATTAAGAAAGTTTTCCAAATAAAGTAAAATTTTCAAATCAATTACTGGTTTTAATTTCTTTCTTTTTTTTTCATCTTAAAAGGTGGAGTTTACCGTCCATCGTCAAAACACAGAACTGTTTTAACAGTTTTAATTTAACCGTAAAAAAAAGTTTTAACCGTAAACTTTTTAAGTATCCCCAAACCTTTTTCCATTTAGCCCTCAATTTTACACAATAAACAGCTCCAACAAGGAAAAAGAAAAAATCGATTATTTCAGTATTTATTTTAAGACCAACAATGAGTTTCGGCCATGGAATGCACTATTTATAATCATAATAATAATTAAGATAGACCTCTTTAATGTATCACCTAAGAGCTCCAAAATAAAAAATCACACAATTCAACTTTTTCTGACAAAGATGTATCAAAATTTTGAGCTAGTAACACGAAATGTTTTTTAGTTATCTTATACTTTCTATACTTATCCATAGAAGATGAAAACATATAATTACTGTTTATCAATATTTTGTTTCGAAACAGTCGGTCGCGATCGATGCTTGCTTGAATTGTGTTATTTTTGTAAATCAAATAAACGGTGCTATTTATATGCCTCTAGAAGCGAATATTGAGCCAATAGTGATAGTATAATATTAATATATTATTTAATGCCTTAACGTGGGAGGTGAATGCCAAGTGCAGTCTTTCAATATATAAACGTTTGACTAAACCTACAGGCGCAGATGTTCGTGGCAACCAGTTGAAACATGAGGTGGAAGATGTTGGGAGCGTCTCGCTTGTTTTCAGGTGACCATTATAGATTGTTAAAATAGAAGAGAAGAGAAGAGAAGAGAAGAGAAGAGAAGAGAAGAGAAGAGAAGAGAAGAGAAGAGAAGAGAAGAGAAGAGAAGAGAAGAGAAGAGAAGAGAATTGGAAAGCAGTTAGTTCGTTTTACTAATTATAATTCGTTGAGGATAATCAAGTTAGCACAGATGTTTGTTTTACATGCGAGGGAGGGGAGTGAAAGGGGCTTCTTTTGGGACAGTAGAAAGAATAGACAATTAATGCAACTGAATGTACAAAACGAAGGGAAAAAATAGGTTGATGAGAAAGTTCGAAAATCAGTTACTTATTTTTACGTTGTTTATATTACGCAGTTCATTTGCATTAGGGATAGCGACACTTTGTCACATAATTAATTGGAGGTTTGTTGCGAATTATTCTTTCCGATACTCTTCCGTCTTCAACCACCACCACCACCAACAACAACAACTGCAACTTGATTATAATTTTCATTTTCTAGAGTTACACGGCAAATAATTACTATCAGTGACCATAGACTTTGGATAAGGGGACAAACAGGGGGTTTCGGCCTTATGCTCGCTTAATGTTGGACGTGTGTGACATCGATCGGAAAAACTAAACTAAACTATGAAACAACTAAAATATGTCGGAAGAAAGGCGTAAGACAATTGAATAAAGTTAGGAAAGTAGTTTTGCGTTTCTTTTCCATTACGCAGTTAATATAATGTTTAAAATGTCACCTATCACTTGCCAATGAGTATAGGAGCGAGAAATATCAAATTTTAGAATTGCATATGTTTATCAGTTGGCACATAGACCTAGATATTCTAATTTGACAAATAAAAGCGAGAGCTAGTTGCTCTAAACATCTTAGCGCGCGCAAATTTATTGTACATCGTTATTTTTAAAATTCTCTCTAGCACGCAAACTTGTACAAATTCTGCTGATAAGGCTAAAGATTTAGCCCAAACGTCTTATTAAAAATCATCAAATTTAGTCAGAGACAACCTAATTCGTTTGTAAAATCATGAATCCTGACTACAACAATCATATTATTAATTTGTTTAAACCTAGCCATTGTCATTGTATATATGTGATTTAGATTCGTTGGGAAACGAATGTATTAATTCTGTGCAGTACAATTACACATACACATTAGTTTATCACTAATGACCATATTGTTATTTGCAGTACGATACCTGAAATATATCATACAGTTGATTCTGCTCTTCCCCTTACAAACTATATTGGCCGAGCTATGTCCTCCTCGATCAGCACTGCCAGAAACGTTTATGAACAAAAGACTCTATGGGCATGTTTTCGAGACGTTCTCTCATATACCCTCCATTGAAATATGCCAGGAAGCGTGTGGTTTTATCACAACATGTTTTAGCTCTAATTTTTTGCAAGTTGAACAGGAGTGCGAGTTGAATAATAATACTCACGTTATGACTTCAAACAAAACGAGCTTCAAGAACACCACTGATGGAGGTGCATATATTCTGTACCGAAGACGTTATGGTAAATATTATTAATAGCGAATGGCATGATGATGATGTTGGATTATTGTTTATGTTGTTGACGTTTATTGACTAGTTATTAACCAGTTGACTGTTTGTTCGTCTGATGCCTGGATGGATACAATTATCTATTTGTCTGTTTGTCTGTTTGTTTGTTTGTCTGTTTGTCTGTTTGTCTGTTTGTCTGTTTGTCTGTTTGTCTGTTTGTCTGTTTGTCTGTTTGTCTGTTTGTCTGTTTGTCTGTTTGTCTGTTTGTCTGTTTGTCTGTTTGTCTGTTTGTCTGTTTGTCTGTTTGTTTGTTTGTTTGTCTGTTTGTCGGCATGTTTGTCTGCTTGTCTGTTTGTCTGTTTGTCTGTTTGTCTGTTTGTCTGTTTGTCTGTTTGTCTGTTTGTTTGTTTGTCTGTTTGTCTGTTTGTCTGTTTGTCTGTTTGTCTGTTTGTCTGTTTGTCTGCATGTTTGTCTGCTTGTCTGTTTGTCTGTTTGTCTGTTTGTCTGTTTGTCTGTTTGTCTGTTTGTCTGTTTGTCTGTTTGTCTGTTTGTCTGTTTGTCTGTTTGTCTGTTTGTCTGTTTGTCTGTTTGTCTGTTTGTCTGTTTGTCTGTTTGTCTGTTTGTCTGTTTGTCTGTTTGTCTGTTTGTCTGTTTGTCTGTTTGTCTGTTTGTCTGTTTGTCTGTTTGTCTGTTTGTCTGTTTGTCTGTTTGTCTGTTTGTCTGTTTGTCTGTTTGTCTGTTTGTCTGTTTGTCTGTTTGTCTGTTTGTCTGTTTGTCTGTTTGTCTGTTTGTCTGTTTGTCTGTTTGTCTGTTTGTCTGTTTCTCTGTATGTCTGTTTGTCTGTTTGTCTGTATGTCTGTTTGTCTGTTTGTCTGTTTGTCTGTTTGTCTGTTTGTCTGTTTGTCTGTTTGTCTGTTTGTCTGTTTGTATGTCTGTATGTCTGTTTGTCTGTTTGTCTGTTTGTCTGTTTGTCTGTTTGTCTGTTTGTCTGTTTGTCTGTTTGTCTGTTTGTCTGTTTGTCTGTTTGTCTGTTTGTCTGTTTGTCTGTTTGTCTGTTTGTCTGTATGTCTGTATGTCTGTTTGTCTGTTTGTCTGTTTGTCTGTTTGTCTGTTTGTCTGTTTGTCTGTTTGTCTTTTTGTCTGTTTGTCTGTTTGTCTGTTTGTCTGTTTGTCTGTTTGTCTGTTTGTCTGTTTGTCTGTTTGTCTGTTTGTCTGTTTGTCTGTTTGTCTGTTTGTCTGTTTGTCTGTTTGTCTGTTTGTCTTTTTGTCTGTTTGTCTGTTTGTCTGTTTGTCTGTTTGTCTGTTTGTCTGTTTGTCTGTTTGTCTGTTTGTCTGTTTGTCTGTTTGTCTGTTTGTCTGTTTGTCTGTTTGTCTGTTTGTCTGTTTGTCTGTTTGTCTGTTTGTCTGTTTGTCTGTTTGTCTGTTTGTCTGTTTGTCTGTTTGTCTGTTTGTCTGTTTGTCTGTTTGTCTGTTTGTCTGTTTGTCTGTTTGTCTGTTTGTCTGTTTGTCTGTTTGTCTGTTTGTCTGTTTGTCTGTTTGTCTGTTTGTCTGTTTGTCTGTTTGTCTGTTTGTCTGTTTGTCTGTTTGTCTGTTTGTCTGTTTGTCTGTTTGTCTGTTTGTCTGTTTGTCTGTTTGTCTGTTTGTCTGTTTGTCTGTTTGTCTGTTTGTCTGTTTGTCTGTTTGTCTGTTTGTCTGTTTGTCTGTTTGTCTGTTTGTCTGTTTGTCTGTTTGTCTGTTTGTCTGTTTGTCTGTTTGTCTGTTTATCTGTATGTCTGTATGTCTGTTTGTCTGTTTGTCTGTATGTCTGTTTGTCTGTTTGTCTGTTTGTCTGTTTGTCTGTTTGTCTGTTTGTCTGTTTGTCTGTTTATCTGTTTGTCTGTTTGTCTGTTTGTCTGTTTGTCTGTTTGTCTGTTTGTCTGTTTGTCTGTTTGTCTGTTTGTCTGTTTGTCTGTTTGTCTGTTTGTCTGTTTGTCTGTTTGTCTGTTTGTCTTTTTGTCTGTTTGTCTGTTTGTCTGTTTGTCTGTTTGTCTGTTTGTCTGTTTGTCTGTTTGTCTGTTTGTCTGTTTGTCTGTTTGTCTGTTTGTCTGTTTGTCTGTTTGTCTGTTTGTCTGTTTGTCTGTTTGTCTGTTTGTCTGTTTGTCTGTTTGTCTGTTTGTCTGTTTGTCTGTTTGTCTGTTTGTCTGTTTGTCTGTTTGTCTGTTTGTCTGTTTGTCTAATCATCTTTTCATGCATTTAGCAACTCATTAATAACAATAGCATCCCTTTTAATTTTTATTAATATCACTACGATCTATGCTCTTTTTTAGGTGGACTTGAGCAATCATCGATACTGACTAACTACGGGAATACCAGCTATTTCAAGACCTTGCTTGGCTATCTAGAGCCTTACCACAAAAGAAGCCAATGGGTTACCTGCTGGAATACCGCTACAGATGGTTGGAACGTAACCAAGTCTTTCCATCCACAATGTGACGGGAAGGGCCCGACGGTGACTATTGTCCGTGTAGGTTCGTACGTGTTCGGCGGATACTCGGATGTGTCTTGGAATTGTAAGTAACACAGAACTTTAATACGATTGTGATAATTACAAAAATATTCCAATTCGATATTTATCTTAGTATCACTCTAAAATCTATGATTTTCGATATTCTATATGAGTTTTATGTAGTTTTTCACTTACAAAAACATCTTTATCTTAAAATAAAAAGAAGAAGAAGAAGAAGAAGTTCTGGTTGTCTAAAACGGCAATATAAGGGACGAACCATTTGTAATCTAATGGCGGTCAATTATTACTTGAAGACGGAAAAAAATATGGTACAAAACCAGAATATGATAATGGTTGTTAATTAAGTATAGTTTGTAGTTTTTTGTTCTCTTATTGACGTCGTCAATTTAGCAAATCGAAGTGTCTTTTCTATGGTCTATACTCTTATCGAACATAGAAATGACGTAAGAAAATGGTCAAAACTCAAGTGGAACCACGAGCGCAGCGAGTGGTTTCACTGCAAAGTTTTGGCCATTTTCTTACGTCATTTCTATGTTCGATAAGAGTATAGACCATAGAAAAGACACTTCGATTTGTTTTTTACCACAACCTCATAATATTGTTCTACTTTTTCAATTTTTTTGTGTAAAATAGACAGAATGTGACTGTTATATGACGAATATGTCACGCATCAAACTCAACGGTTTCACTTCATGCTACGGCAAATAAAACAATTCGCAAAAACGATCAGTTTTAAATGAGAAGTAAAGTAATAAGCCTTTTTCTGTAAGGAAATACTGTTTATCGTTTCTCTTCTGTAAGCTATTAGTATGAAAGTAAAACAACTACGGCGAATATAGGCGACTTCAGTTGCGCCCTTGCATAACTTCGCAAAACAGAATTCAAAATTAAATAAATTAACAAGCACAAACCCTTGATATAGTTAAAGCTAGTAGATAACTTAGGTTTTCAAAAGAGTGCTAAAAGAATGGCATTTTTTATCAAAACCACGTTTTTGAGTATGTTTTTGTTGGACAGAAATCAACTTGACTATTGACGAAAATTTGACAAAAAGACTGAAAAACTGCATCAAATCAAAGAGACGAAAACTCAATGAGGACATAGTGACATTTATTATAATTTTTTTACTTACAGAAAAGTGTTTTCCATTCAGTGTTTATCCAGAAATGAGCTTTGATCACAGTTTTAAGACGAAAAAAACATCGTGTTGATGACAAACGTTCCCTCAACTTTGCACAATGTTGCGTGACGTTGTGTCGTCAGCACACGTGGTGTCTATCCTCCAATCAGCGCGCGAGATTTCACACAATTGTTTTTTCAAATTTGAAAAAGCTTACGAAAGCGTCAAATGGCGTCATTTTCATGTGTCTGTCCTCTTATCGAACATGGTTTTCAACCAATCAGCGTGCGAGAAATTCTACAGTTGTGGTAAAAATATATACTTAAAAAATTAACCAACCAGCAACCGAGATTTCTCACCAAGTTATTAGTCCTTTCCACAGTTTCGTTCAGCGACCACGAATAATAGTTAGTTTCAAGACGAGGTTCTATTTGATGCGCATGGTATATAATAGTGGTCACTGAACGGATATGTGAACATGTCTATTAATTATTTTGTATTGATATTTTTATAGCAGGAGGCAAACGCTCATACTCCAACAAGGCTTTCTTATATTCATTGTTTAACATCAATGGATTTCAACCAATCAAACTAGACCTAGTAGGAGGAAGTAGTAAGGATGCTATTTATGGGAATGGTAGAAACGGACCAGATTTTCACGTTGATATGTATATCGTTAACCTAGCTAATAGTAACAAAATTTCAAACACAAAACCAAATCTATACCAACCTCCACCTGGCTGTTCCAAGGGTACTGGCTGCTCATTTTTTGCTGGTAGTAGCAAGTTTTCTCCAAGTGAAATTGAAGTTTTCTATGTGAAAGCTTAGTAAAAATACATCCGTAATAGATATCGACCAGATTAAGGTATATACTCTCGTGGCGTTTCCATGGAAACAATTTGAATAACAAAGGTAGTGAAATACTTACATTACGGACGTTAATAACACATTAACATAACAATACTTTTTTGTGATTGGCTTATTGGTTGATATTTTAATACGTGTGCCATCTCGAAAGTTATTGGTTAAAATAGACCGGTTTCATGTTATCTATCACTAATTAACACGGCACCTTTGGACAGATATAGCCTGGATTTAGAGTAGATTCAAATTTGGTTTTGTATTGTTAAGCGATAAAATGTGCTTTGCTTGGAATAGATACAGATACATGAGAATAATATAATATGTCCGTTGCGAAATTAAGCCCCACGGTTTCGGTTCGATTCCCGCCATTGGTATATAATATTTTTCTCATGTATCGGTGTTTCACTTATACACCGATTGCATTTCAATTATTAACTTAGAGTATGTAATCTAGCTAGGGCATCACATAAACTGTAGTCTGAAGATCACATGACAACACTTTAAAACATTTGAAAAGTTATAATAAGAGTTTAGCCATCTAACTTAAACAACAGTGTTTTATTTAAACACTTTTCGATCTTTTATGGCTTGTTCAAGTTCAATATTAATAATAACTAGACGCGCTTAGTGCGTTTACTCATGAGGCTACGTCATATAGTAGTAATTGATAGATGGTTTACCTGTGGCATTACATCATGTGTAATCATATCTCGACACAACGATAGACCATAGATAGAATAGGTAAACCTAGACTCAGGCTCCCCTGCGGAGTAGCCTGAGTAATAATAATAGTAATAAAAATGATATATAATAGCAAGTACAAACATTAAAAGCGTGAAACATAAATAGTACTAAATAGTGATATTTTTTGCTAATTCTATTGTTTTCTATTGTTTAATTAGCACTATTTAGTACTAATTAGTACTACTTGTTTCACGGGTGTAATGTTTGCACTCTAGTATTATACAATATACTAGCAATTAACATGTAGTAATTGCAAGTCACTTGTAATCCAACATATTAATGTATGTATTTGAACTAATTAAATAAGTTGATATTTAAAGCATATCTAGATTTTTCATAACTTGTAATCTGAAGATGACAAGGAGACACTTCAAAGCATGGATGTTAATCTCTCTAAATCAACAGTGATATACAGCCTTTCCGGGAAAGGTTGTCACCCGTGAAAAGCACACAAGCTAATGGCGCAAAGGATCATGGATCTGTTCAGAAACTAAATGTGCATTCGGAACGCCTTTCTTGTTGTTTGATAAGTCAAAATAATAAAGATAATAAATAACACATTGAAAAGGGTAACAATATGGCCATAACATCCCTGCGTTCTAGTAAAGTATACATAGGTTATCCATAGTCCCCTGCGCTACTAGATTGTTGGCTTTTCAGATCACGGCTGACAAAGTTTCTCGGAAAGAGTGTATATCTCAGACATGTATATATTTTTCGTAGCTAGCTCGATTTAATATATATTCTATATACCTATAATCAGCATGAAGTGATTGCAAGTCTCTTGTAATCCTAAATATTCATATATGTATTAAAATTATCGTTATAGTGAGTAACGTGACGCACACAGAACTACTTAGATAATAGTGTTTGACGAGCCTTTGTAAAGGTGAGCCTAGTTTTGAGAAAATTATCTCAGCAAGTAGCTGTATTTAGTGTTCCATAAAAACAGGGCATTTGCTTTTGTCATCTAAGTTGGTACTGTCTGTGTTACGTCTCACAGTTCGTGTCATGTACTATAGATATAGTTCTTAGTTGTAGCTACTAGTTGTAGTTGCTGTAAGTAAATGTAATCTGTAATTATATCACAATAAAGGGAATACCCAAAAATACCCACCAAAAAACGTCTTAAAAGTTCTTGCTATATGTTATGATTCTTTATGTCGTTTATTATTTTACAAATTATCTGTGCAATACATTGGCCGAGCCCCGCTTGATGAGAAACAATTGAACACATGTATTGGCCAACTTTGGTCACGTGAGGGGCCGTTTATTGATTCAGTAAAGTACGGTAGACTCTCTCTGAACGAACACTCTCGTAAGCAACCATCTCTGTAAACGATAACTATACAATTCCTCGTTTTGTTCCCAATATAAACTATGTATTTAATAAATCTCTATCGTAAGTATCGACCACGACCACTTTTAGTAGTTCAAGTTTTAGACTTTTTTATTGTTTTCCCTTTCTCTTATAAGCGACCACTCAGAGTACAGTCATTAGACTGCTGACATTTGTAAAACAATACCTAAAACATCTTTAGAGATACCATGTCGGAAAAAAAAAGAAATAAGATACACTAAATTCGTTATCAATAAATAATTTTTGACATGTTTCTGGACGTGCTACAAATAAAGCATTGCTTTGAGTTCCATGTCAAAGAGTTACGTGGTTTGGGCTTCCTGTGTTAAGGTTCTCGTAAGCGACCATCTCACTTTATTCTGGATCGAGTGTGGTCGCTTACGGGATATGGTCGGTTACGAGAGTGGTCGTTTAGAGAGAGTCATCTGTAGAGTCATTTTACTACCAGTTCCAGAATGCTTTAGGACTTTCCTTTATTGATTCAGATTTTAGATTCCTCTTCGGAATAGTTGAAGAATTGGCACTAACTATTTTACAAAAGAATTAAAGTTAACAAAACATTCTGGTCTTGATAATATATGACGCCATATTTTATATGACCGATTAGATCAGAGAAAATTGAGAAAAACGACAACCCAAACGTACCCACCCCAAACGGAGCACCGCGCGAAATGCCTGTTCTATTTGTTGAAAAGTGTTTAATTGGAAAAAGTAAAACATTGCTGGGTTTTTTTTTGTTAAACTGTTAAAATAGTCGTCTTCACAGTTCCCTGCGCCATCTTGAACGTTGAGCTTGCAATCATAGAGAAACGTGAATAAATGTCGCTATCATTGCGAGCTTACCGTTCGTCTTGCTTCGACGCAATGAACCGGCTACGTTTCAAGCTGACGCAGGAAACTGTGAAGGCGACTATTGACGATCGGCGTGACAATGTTCGATATTTTTGGCTTTTGGCTGGACTTTGGCTGATTTTTTTCAGTCATTTTTACCACAAAAAATAAAAATAATCGTCAACAGTAAAAATATCGATGTTTCAATAGTTAAAGTAAATCCCCCACTGAGAACCTTAAAAGACAAAGAAGCAGCCGCCATCATGTGTTTAGTGGGAAATGATGACAGAATGCAAATATGGCCGCCACTTTATTATCATATTGTTTTTAAAATTGATACTTAAATTGATCACTGCATCACAATTATAGATTAAAATGACATTGACAAAGATAAAACGTTTGAGACAAAATCATTCAAGTATTGAGAAGTTATAATAATTATTTGAAAATTGAGCGAGACTAGCGAGGAAAAATCACTGAAATATAAATATCGGTCATTTTGATTTCAAATACATCTACCTGCAGTAAGGTTGTCATTCAAAATAGAACATTTGTCACAAAGAAAATAGAACATTTATGTTTTAGTGTGAAAGGAGTTAATTCAAAGACAAATAAGACAGTTCAGCTTGAATGATCTTCTTTTGTCTTTTAATCAATTCCTACTTAATTCCCTACTTAATCACAAATTTTCTTTTTTGTATGACAACCTTATAACAAGTAGGTAAAGTTTGTTTTCAAATTATTTTTTATAGCAATAAAACTTTCCAAAAATAATTATTTCTGCTATTTTTTTTTGATGTTTTTTTTTTTTTTGTTAAGATTATTTTTTTTTACTGTTGAAAGTCCATTGGCATTCGTTCAATAAGCTTAAAATATTCTTCATTTTTTAAGCAATGTAATTTTGATATTTACTGTAATATTGATTTTATAATGAAAATTCAAGTTATTAAGTTACGTTTCGTTTTCATGTTGAAACGATCGTAAGGTAAAACTAAATATATACACCTATTTCAAAAATCGTTGTCGCATCCGAAGCTACAGTCCACACTCTGAAGCTTGCAAAGGATGCCGGTAATATGGACATAATTTGTTATTATTGTTATAAAAATTTGCAGCGAATTGATGTGCTGGTATGGTCATATAACACAAACACGTACGTACAACAAAAATATGCTATGAATAAATCGATAACAAGAAAAGAAATACAGACATCCTTTGCACAGTCCTGATGGTTATCAAATTTGATAACCACAACATTGCAGCTAAAAGGATTATGACGTCATCATTCCGGTGTTGAACAAATTCCGCAGTAAGATTTTATTTATTGAGTTTTTATTGTCTTTCCAAAATGTTTTTGCGAGATTATTTTATACTACGTGGAAGAGAATTATCTTAAGTACAGTCTCAGCATGTTTCCGGAGTGTTAGGGCGAAATGATGGTGAACGGTGAGTAAATTTCTGAACTACACTGGTACTTCAAAGCTTCAATTCAAACCCCGGTTTCCAAAATACTTGTTTTGTTTTCTTGTCGAATGATTTTTTTGGTTCCACGAAAAAAATATAGGGGTATTCAGGAGATATTCTTCTATCATTGTGTGAAATCTCAACATGGGCCGGTCTATATAACGCTGGGCCGCTTTGATGTTGTGTATGAGTGTGTCTATTCCAGCTCATCACCCCATACTAGTCATACTGTTTACATTCAAGAAACGTTGCTCGATTGCCCAATAAATATAGGCTGTACTTTTGTAAATCGGTTATAAGACGAAGGCCATTTCATGTTGGCTAATAGATGGTATTTGGTATTGCATTTTATTTTAAGTTTTTTTTTAAACAAGAGTCAAGAATTGTTGATAATTTAGACGGGCTTCAAGCCGTACAAACTTATGATCCAAATTCTTATTATTACTTTTACTTTTTTTCTTCTGTATTAATCGCCAGTGTTTCTGCTTCTCTTTCAGAAAGCTGGCAGTTTGCATGTGTCTAAGACCTTTGTAGAATCGGACACGAATATGTTTTAAATTGAATACAAAATGATAATCTTACGAAGGTCAATACTATAAAATTATGTTGACCTTCAGCAATACTCGCAGTCAAATGTTTTCATATTTTCCTGGTATTTCCAATGGCTTAAGCTATTCTCTTATATGAAGAAAAATGTTATTAATATATGATCCAAATATAAATATAAAAGTGTTTATGATCTTTATGCAAAACAGAAGAGTTATGTTTGAGTTTAGACAAAAGTTCTTTACATGTAAGATGACCGATAGGTATTGTTACTTACGTATCTATTGTTTGACTCTATATGTTAATCTGTGACAAATTTGTTAATCATTAAGAAACTTAATCCTCTATATCGCTTATGCAACAACACGTTTTTGAACTACGCTACTTCATCGACCCTCGCTACATATCTATATCTATATTTACGATAATCTACAAATCTATCTACGTACACCAAAGTAAGTGATTTTTAACTTGATTACGAACGTTTTTTGATATGATTACATTATCGTTGTACCAAATACAGTACGTTATAAGACGTTGTGATTTATGTAAGCAATTAGTACAAACTAGCGTATATATTCATTAACTACGTATCATTGACGTATTATTGTACTTTCTACAGTCTTAGATTTATTGTATCTTGAATCGTAATTAAGTTAGCCTTTTCTATTATCATTATTTCAGTTCGAACCAGTAACAGTACCAGTAAGAATATCAGCAATCGCAATAAATCAATCTACTGTGTTCGAAAAGTGTACCGTCATCTATTGTTCCACCAACCCTGACTACATTAGTTCGAATTTGCTACGTGAATTGTGCTATATATCAATGAAAATCTACTAAAGTGACTATGCCAAGGATAAATGGAATGATTGGAATGTAACATTGGTAAAGCACGTTTTGAGGTCTATTGCGTGACCAATGGAATGATCGGAATTTGATAATCCATCATGGAGGAGTTAAGACGATTAAAACGAGCTAGGAGCACAGCAAAGGGGCTCATAACAAAAAAGCAAAATGAAATAAAGGAACTGCTACTGAACATTGAAAACCTGGAAAGTATCAAAGAAAAAATTCCAGAATTAGATAGCGTATTCGAGGAATTTAAGGCCGCTCACGAAATCTATCATGCAAACTTAAGTGACGATTGCGATATCGACGAATCTGAGGAGTATTTTGCAGCGGAAATGTCAAGGGTTTGCGACCTGAAAGAGAGAATAGCAACTATAGCCGCATCAACCGCACAGAAGTCCCAAGAGACAGACGACGCGTACGACAACGTGAGTTTGAGCTCGAGCTCGAGCTCGAGCCGCAGCTCACGTTCGAAAAGGGACATTTTAGCAAAGAAGGCTGCACTCAAGGCGCAAGCTGCACTTCTCAAGAAACGACAAGCATTACAAGAAGAAGAGTTTCGTCTAAAGCAAAAGATGGAACAGCTCGATCTAGAAACCGAACTGGCAAAGGCTAACGCTGAAGCGAAGGCGTACAGTAGTGAAAGCAGCAGCGACTCGGAGTCTGGAACCGACTCTTCAGACGAAGAAATCAGTAAAGAATTCAACAAAGAAACGAAACCCACAATAAAGCCTGAACCTACAAAATCTCCAAGCAATCCTACTCCAGTGAATGAGACATCGGCTACTGCCAAGGAAAACGAAGGAGCGATCTTGAGCGTAATCACAGCGCAAGAAATGCAAACAAAACAGATCGAAAATCTCCTAGTTCAACAACAGCGACACACCCTTGCTTTGATGCTGCCACAGCCGGAAGTACCTACCTTCGATGGAAACCCAATTAATTACTGTAGCTTTATCCGTTCCTTCGAGAACCTGATAGAGCTTAAAACGGACAGCGACAGTGCAAGATTGTACTATCTTGTGCAATACACATCAGGAGATGTCCAAGAGCTAATGCGAAGCTGTCTGTCTATGCCTCCTGCAGAAGGATATCAAGAAGCTCGAAAGCTCTTAAAGCATAGGTATGGACAAGGTTACAAGATAGCTTCGTCCCTAGTGAACAAGATAACCGAAAGCAATCCAATAAGGACGGAATCCGGAGAAGCATTACGTAGATTTTCCACTCTGCTTACAAGCTGCAGAAACACGTTAAAGGAAATCGGCTTCTCGAGCAAAATAGAAAACCCCGACACGTTGAAACGCATCGTGGACAAGCTACCATTCGGACTACGACTCAAGTGGCGTGAAGTCGCAGACAGAGTAACAGAAAAAGAAGGAAGAGAGATAACCGTCGACGATTTAGCCTCATTCGTGGAGGACCGAGCTAGAGTAGCAGCCCATCCAATGTTCGGCGACCTATCAAGCGACACTTTTAAGACCAGGAATAAAGCTGACGACCGAAACTCACGCAGAACAGCTGTCACGTTTGCAACTCAAGTCAACAGAGAAACGGCACAATCAAACGGCGGCATGACAATCCCACGTAAAGGACCCGAGTGCCCGTCTTGCCAAAGCAATCACTGGCTCTCTCAATGCACCAACTTTAGAGCAATGAGCTTAGAGGAAAGACATAAGCTCGTTCGTAACAAAGGATTGTGTAACAATTGCCTCACTTCCGGTCACATGGCCAACTCCTGTCCGAAGGCTAGCTTCTGTAGGATAGACGGATGTGCACAGAAACACTCGACCTTCCTTCACCCAAAACAAAGCGTCCAAGAATCGAAACACGACGGCATGAATGCCACAAACGGAAATTCGAAGCCGACTTTCAATCAAAGCTCCACACACGCACGTAACGGCTACGTCAAGAGCCAGCAATCCGTTCCTGCTCAAAGGGTAACGGCTCTCCCAATAGTCCCAGTCAAGGTAAAGGCACAAGGCTCCAATAACATAGTTGAGACGTACGCGTTCCTCGACGGGGGATCAAATACGACCTTTTGTACCGAAAAGCTCAAACGCCAACTCGACGTGCAAGGAAAGAAAACAACTTTATCCATTACTACCATAGAGAAGGCCAATAGCCAAACGGAATCTACAGTCCTCGGCCTTGAAGTCTCAGCACTAGACGGTACCGGTCGCGTTGAACTACCTACAGTTTTTTCCATCACAAGTCTCCCTGTCTCAACTGAAAGTCTAGCTACTCAAGTAGACGCGAGCAAATGGTCGCACCTCGAAGGCTTGGTCATACCGAGTATAGACGCAGACGTCGACCTGCTGATCGGCAGTGACGTTCCTCAAGCCCTACAACCAGAAGAAGTAAAGGGAGGTTCAGAAGGAGAACCTTACGCAATGAAAACCATTCTAGGATGGGCCATTGTCGGCCCATTGAAGAAACAATCTGATAACTTCCGCACGTCGAACTTCGTTCAATCCGACACCGCTCTTGAAGACCAATTCAAAATGTATTGCAACATGGAATTCAACGATGCACTCTACGACGAAAAGAAGACCATGTCTCAAGAAGATAAGCGTGCTTTGAAGGTTATGGAGGACACCATAAAACTAAAGGATGGTCACTACGAATTGTCGTTGCCTTGGAAACATGAACCGCCCAATCTTGAAAACAATAGACGTGTAGCTCTACATCGTCTCCTTCTGCTAAAGAAACGCCTTGCAAGAGACCCCAAGCTACATCAAATGTACTCCAAATTCATGGCCGCCCTTCTAGAGAAAGAGCACGCAAGAAAAGTCACCGACGTCCACGTCCCGGGAGATACCGTCTGGTACCTACCGCACCACCCGGTGTTCCACCCAAAGAAGCCAAACAAGGTCCGCGTTGTCTACGACTGTTCAGCCAAGCACCAAGGCAACGCTTTGAACAGCGAGCTCTTACAGGGGCCGGACCTGACTAACTCACTAGTTGGTGTGCTGACGAGATTTCGCGAGGAATCAGTGGCCCTAATGTCGGACATCGAGGAAATGTTCTACCAGGTTCGTGTCACAGAAGAAGACCGTGACGCGCTTAGATTCCTGTGGTTCAAGAATGGAAATCTGGACGGAGACATCGAAGAGTTCCAGATGAACGTTCACCTCTTCGGGGGAACATCGTCACCGAGTTGTGCAAACTTCGCTTTACGCAAAACCGCCGATGACAACTCAGGCGAATTCAGTCAGCTAGCCATCGAAACCGTCAAGAGAAATTTCTACGTCGACGACTGTCTGAAGTCTGTGGCAACAGAGAAGGCTGCTATCCAACTGGCGAAAGAGTTACGTGACTTGCTAGCGAAGGGAGGTTTCCGGTTGACAAAGTGGATGTCAAATTCACCTGCAGTCCTCTCATCCATCCCAGAGCAAGATAGAGCACCGTCAGTAAAGACTTTGGACTTTGACACCCCCTACATCGAAAGAGCTCTAGGTATTCAGTGGAATGTATCTTCTGACACCTTTGGCTTCACCATCACCATCAAAGACAAACCAGCTACAAGACGAGGTATACTCTCCATTGTCAGCTCGATCTACGATCCATTGGGATTCGTAGGCCCGTTCACGCTACCAGCAAAGATGCTGCTCCAAGACTTGTGCCGCCAGAAGCTAGGCTGGGATGATCCCTTACCGGAATCGGACCTACAACGGTGGCGGGACTGGCTAAAGGATCTACCAAGACTCGAAAACCTATCTATCCGTCGGTGCTTCAAACCGGAGGGATTCGGAGAAGTCACAGCAAGTCAACTACATCATTTCTCTGATGCTTCACAGCTTGGTTATGGCGCAGTGACCTACCTCAGATTAGTGAACAAAGATGGGAAGATCCATTGTTCGTTCGTCTGCGGGAAGTCCAGACTAGCACCTTTAAAACCCCTAACAGTACCAAGGATGGAGCTGTCAGCCGCTGTTTTAGCAACTAAACTAGACAAGATGATGAACCAAGAGCTGAGTGTGACACTCACAGACGAGTCTCTCTTTTGGACAGATAGCACCTGTGTTCTTGGCTACGTCGAAAACGAATGTAAGCGCTTCCACACGTTTGTTGCGAACCGGATAGCAGCAATACACGACGCGACATCACCACAGCAATGGAAATACGTTAATACAGAGTCGAACCCCGCTGACGAAGCGTCCCGAGGCCTGCCAGTGAACGAATCTCTGGATGAAGTTCGTTGGATTAAAGGGCCATCCTTCCTTTGGCAACCAGAGTCGACTTGGCCAAAACGACCGAATAACACAATAAAGATTCAAGATGACGACCTCGAACTCAAAAGAGAAGTCACTGCATGTGCAACACAAGTCAAGACACACGACGAAGTTTTTACAAAAATCTTCGAGAGATTTTCTTCTTGGATGCGCTTGAAGAAGTTTATAGCCTGGATGTTACGACTCAAAGAGAATCTTCGGAAAGCATCTAGTACACGTCGAGAACAAGGAGCTGTCATCACCTCCTCGAAGAAACCAGTTCCTATCACAGTAGATGAATTAGACGCAGCAGAGAAAGCGATCTTCAAGATCGTTCAGAATTCAGCCTTCCCTGATGAAGTCAACGCGTTGAGTTCACGTAAATCTACAGTCCTACAGTCAAGTTGTATTTACAACCTCAGTCCCCAGTTGAGCAACGGTCTACTATGCGTGGGAGGACGCTTGGCGAACGCACCTATCAGCGAAGAAAGCAAGCATCAGATTATACTGCCAAGTAAGCAATACGTCACCGAGCTGTTGATCAGACACCACCACGTCACCAGCGGTCATTGTGGTACAGAATACGTACTATCTCATATGAGGCAATCATACTGGATCGTTAAGGCTCGGTCAGCAGTACGTCGCGCAGTTGGCACATGCTTCCTCTGCCGAAAGAATCACGGCAAGGTACATCAGCAGAAGATGGCGGATCTCCCAAGAGATAGGGTGACCCCCGATAATCCACCATTTACGTCCGTTGGGATTGATTTCTTTGGGCCGTTCTCGGTACGGCGTGGACGAGCGACAGTAAAGAGGTATGGGGTTCTTTTCACCTGCCTTACCGTACGAGCCGTGCATATAGAAATCGCCCACAGTCTCGACACAGACTCGTTCATCAACACCCTCAGAAGATTCATCGCAAGAAGAGGTCCCCCTAAAGAAATCAGAACCGACAACGGAACGAACTTCGTAGGCGGCGAAAGGGAGCTTCGTGAAGCAATTCAAGCGATGAATCAACAAGCCATCCACGAAGCGCTGCTGGCAAAGAATGTCAAGTGGACGTTTAACCCACCTTCAGGTTCTCATCACGGCGGTGTGTGGGAGCGTTGCATCCGGTCAACCAGAAAGATCCTCCAAGCGCTCTTGAAGGAGCAAACCATCTACGACGAGACCTTATCTACTCTGATGTGCGAAGTTGAGATGATAATGAATGGTCGTCCACTTACGAAGGTGTCCGACGACCCCCGTGATCTTGGAGCTCTCACTCCTAACCATCTTCTACTGCTGCGCCCAGGTTCAACCTTTCCACCAGGTGTCTTTACGAAGGAAGACTGCTACAGTCGCAGGAGATGGCGACAGGTGCAACACCTAGCTGACGTGTTCTGGAGGAGATGGGTTAAGGAGTACCTGCCAAGCCTACAAGCCCGTCAGAAGTGGATCCAGCAGCAGCCCAACCTGAAACTTAACGACGTGGTACTCATCGTTGATGACACCACCCGACGCAACTCGTGGCCGCTCGGTAGAGTGGTCGAAGTTTTCTGCAACAGCGTTGACGGCCTTGTACGTTCCGCGAGAGTCAAGACAAGGACGTCAACCCTCATGCGCCCAATCAGCAAATTGGTACTTCTGGAGGAAGCCTAAGAGCAATTAGCTCGAACATTGAACTATTTTAAAACCACTATATATCATATGTTATCGTTCAATATTGATTTAAGAAACTCTGATTATTATGATTTATATAAAGGCGGTTATGCCTTTAAGGGGCCGGAATGTTACTTACGTATCTATTGTTTGACTCTATATGTTAATCTGTGACAAATTTGTTAATCATTAAGAAACTTAATCCTCTATATCGCTTATGCAACAACACGTTTTTGAACTACGCTACTTCATCGACCCTCGCTACATATCTATATCTATATTTACGATAATCTACAAATCTATCTACGTACACCAAAGTAAGTGATTTTTAACTTGATTACGAACATTTTTTGATATGATTACATTATCGTTGTACCAAATACAGTACGTTATAAGACGTTGTGATTTATGTAAGCAATTAGTACAAACTAGCGTATATATTCATTAACTACGTATCATTGACGTATTATTGTACTTTCTACAGTCTTAGATTTATTGTATCTTGAATCGTAATTAAGTTAGCCTTTTCTATTATCATTATTTCAGTTCGAACCAGTAACAGTACCAGTAAGAATATCAGCAATCGCAATAAATCAATCTACTGTGTTCGAAAAGTGTACCGTCATCTATTGTTCCACCAACCCTGTAGTTGTAGACTACAGGTATTAATGGAAATTTGTAAGATTTGATGTAAAAATACTTCAATTATGAAATAAATAGCATCTTGTCATGAAGAATTTTATAATACTTCTGCCTTCGTAACCAAAGTACAATCTCGATTCTTTGTTGTTGTTCACTTAGATGTGACGTCACCTACTAAAACCGAGTTCTGATTGGCTGATCTACTGTTTGGTTTCTCAAATATCATAACAAATCAGGGTTATCAAATGTGGTAACCATCAGGACTGTTGCAGGCTTCAGCGTAATAATAATAATAATAATAATAATAATAATAATAATAATAATAATAATAATAATAATAATAATAATAATAATAATAATAATAATAATAATAATAATAATAATAAATAATTTATATAGCGCTAAAATCCTAAAGTTCAATAGCGCTTAATATATACAATGTTAAGATATATTGATAAAACAAAACAATAAAATCAGTCTAATATAATGAAAATAAATATGTCTTTAAATTATTTTTGAAACGATTTAAATTGTTTTCTTGTAATAGTGATTGAGGTAGATTGTTCCACAATTGCGGTCCACATACACATCCACATAGAGTGCGGATTATAGCTTTGATTGGTGTATACTAGTACTTTATAATTACAGTCACTACTGTAATATTTTTGAAATCAAATGTTTTCGTTTTGCTAGCATGCAATTTTTTTTTTTTTTAGAATTTTAAAAACATTATGACCCAAACATTATGGATCGTGGTGTTGTTAGTTGCAATCAGCTGTTCATTGTTACTTGTCAGTGTGATACAACGAACATTGTATATTCAAATTCTGTTTTATGTTTTGAATCTTTTAATGAAGTTAGTTATTACTGTTTCTATTATGATTTATTTTTACTAATTGTAGTGCAATGTAAAGAAAACGCAAAAACAATATTTTATAAGCTTAGTCATACAATGATTTTTGTAATAAATTGGATAACATCTGAAATATTTTTGTCCAAATGACAACTGCTTTTGCCAGTCCAGTTACATTAAGTCAGAAAAACACAGCCTTTTTGTACATTTTTCTGATAACAAAACCCTTTCAAAACTGTACGTAAAATTATTAGTATAGAAAGCTTTCAAGAATGATGTGGATTTCAGACATAAAGGGCTGGATTCATGATTCTATGGGAATCAATTCCGCTTACGAATTTGTCTTCTCGATTGTAAAAAAAAAAAAACTGTCAAAAATTAGTGATAAGACCGGTGGTATTCCTTCTATTTATTGTCTTTACAGGTTACAAATAAGTTTTCAAAACAAAATGTGATTAGACTATGCTTCCTACGCACTCAGGCGCTTGAAGTGAACCGCCTGTTTGGGAGGCCATGTTATGCTGGAATACTACTTGATTAGTGCCCATTCTTTGATTTGTCTTGAATAAGGGGAGGGTGTTTTACTGAAGTTTTAAATCGGGACATCACGTCTATCAAAACTAATAAAATACTTTAAAGCTAGAACACAGATAAAGTTTAAGTTCTGAGAATATCTAAGTCCTTCTATCTCAAATTGGTTAAATATAGCTACTGTTAATTGTGCTATTGTTGTGTAGCGGCACAGGGTGTCAATGCTTGTTATTTTAAAGCATTTGTAAAACCAAAAGATACCCAACTGCGTTAAAAACAGTGCTGTTACTTACCTTAAGAAAACACATTAAGAAGTACAGATTTTCGGAAGCAGTGAAGACGTAACGTAGAAGATGTTGGGCACATCTTGGCTGTTTTCAGGTAACTATCTAATTTATATAAATACTAAGATCTAGAGAAGAGAAGAGAAGAGAAGCGAAGAGAAGAGAAGAGAAGAGAAGAGAAGAGAAGAGAAGAGAAGAGAAGAGAAGAGAAGAGAAAGGAACAGATTAGAACAGAACAGAAGAGATCAGAAAGGAACAGATTAGAACAGAACAGAAGAGATTAGAACAGATCACAGAACAGAACAGAACAGAACAGAACAGAACAGAACAGAACAGAACAGAACAGAACAGAACAGAACAGAACAGAACAGAACAGAACAGAACAGAACAGAACAGAACAGAACAGAACAGAACAGAACAGAACAGAACAGAACAGAACAGAACAGAACAGAACAGAACAGAACAGAACAGAACAGAAGACAGGGGACAGTCGAGTGTGAAGGGACACTTTCCATCATGTACGTGATGCAGTAATTTCGTTACGAATGAAGTGATTCTGTTTGGCACTCTATAGTGTTTTATTATTACCGTGTATGCTGATGTGATGTAGTAATTCAGTCCATACAGTTTTAACATATTGTTATTTGCATTGGGAATTTACATTGATTCACCATTCATTATTATTTGTGGTAGGATACCTGAAATACCTCATACTGTTGATTCTGCTCTTCCCCCTGCAACCTATATTGGCCGAGCTATGTCCTCGATCAGCACTGCCAAAAACGTTTATGAACAAGAGACTCTATGGGCACGTTTTCGAGACGTTCTCCTATATACACTCCATTGAAATTTGCAAGGAAGCGTGTGGTTTTATCACAACATGTTTTAGCGCTAATTTTTTGCATGTAAAACAAGAGTGCGAGTTGAACAATAACACTCACCTTACGGCTTCAAAAGTAAACTTCAAGACAACTGTTGGAACGTATATTCTGTACCGAAATAGTTATGGTAAATATTGATGTCGAATGGCATAATGATGGATTATTGTTTATGTTGTTGTTTATTGACTAGTTATTCATCTGGTTGGTTGGTTGGTTGGTTGGTTGGTTGGTTGGTTGGTTGGTTGGTTGGTTGGTTGGTTGGTTGGTTGGTTGGTTGGTTGGTTGGTTGGTTGGTTGGATTCATTTAGTAATTCTTCAATGTCAATAACATCAAAAGCATTTTTTTCTCTTAACGTGGCCAGAGTTTTGTATAACATTGATACTATCTATGCTTTGTTTTAGGTGGACTTAAGCAATCATCGATACTGACTAAGTACGGGAACGCAAGCTATCTCAAGACCTTAAAGGGCTACCTAGAACCTTTCCACAAGTACAAAAGGAGCCAATGGATAACCTGCTGGAATACTGCTACAGATGGCTGGAACGTAAGGACGTCTTTTCATCCACAATGTGACGGGAAGGGCCCGACGGTAACTATTGTTCGTGTAGGGTCGTACGTGTTCGGTGGATACGCAGATAAGTCTTGGCATTGTAAGTAAACCAAAACATTAATACTATTGTGATTATTATAAAAAGGTCCCCTTCACAGTTTCCTTTACAGTTGCATGCGCTATCTTGAAAGGTAGCCGGGCCTTTGCATCAAAGCGAGACGAACGTTCAGCTTAGCATGTTACACGGTTACTAAAAATAGATATTGCAAAGCCTTGTGGGATGGAAATGCGTACAAACTTTGTAAAAAAGGCTTCCATTACAAAGAATTGAAGATCATTATCAGTCGAAAAATCATAGTTTTAAACATTGTTGCAGCATATTAGTATTAATTTTGGCCTTGGCTTGTCCGCATTTTAATCCCATAATGCATCATCTTGATGTCATCTGAGGAACGTGCTATTGTCCCGCGAGGTGTTAAAATTAAAGGTCTATATTATTGCAAGCTTAACGTTCGTCTCGCTTAGATGCAATGCCCTGCTACCTTTTAATAGCCGTTCCATGTAAGCTTCGAGTATCTTCAGAAATGGTCAGATACAACCCCACCTGAAACTTTGACTAGTGAAAGGTAGTCATGAGCAAGTAATCATATGGGCATTATTAGGCCGTTTTATTTTAAAGCGGTCACGTGACATCCGCTCAAAGTTTAACCTATTTTCGGCCTAATTTTGCCGTCTGAAATTTCGAAAATTTGTAAAGTTTATTGATCTCGTGCGGCTTTTGTTCTGCATATTTTGTATTCAAATTTATACGGTTAATAGAACACTGTTCAAGCTTTTGAATAATAAGGGTTTTTTTATATAGCTTATTGTTTTATTTTTGTATGGATATTTGAAGTAAGAGCATTTTCGAGTGGTCGTGAAAACTGTAATTTTAGTACTTTTCATAATTAATTTTATCATA
This sequence comes from Metridium senile, assembly GCA_949775045.1. Lineage (NCBI taxonomy): Eukaryota > Metazoa > Cnidaria > Anthozoa > Actiniaria > Metridiidae > Metridium > Metridium senile. Next base: position 17,918,891 of record OX459103.1, read on the forward strand.
CAAGAGTACTGATTTTCTAATAACTATTTATATCATAATGAAGAGGAATAGTAGTACCTCAACTGCAATGAAAAACATTTCTGGGCAATTTGTGTTTTGGCTAAAAGATATCATCGTAATAATCAAGAAATATGAAAATCAACAAAATCGAAAGACATTACATACATCAACATTAGATTGGTTTTAAACTATAAAACATACATTTAACTGGTTCGGAAGTAATATCAGAATGCAATAAAACGCAAAAGTATTGATGAAAAGGAAATCTTTTCAGAAAATTTGAATGTAAACAATATTTTAACATATGCAAATTTGCATTTCACAGCGAAGTCACTCGCTTACTCACCTCCACTCCCACGGGATATAATAGATTGTCGAAAAGCCTAGATTTTGACATTTAATTTTTTCTTTATTACAATTCAATTTCAATTTAATAAACATGGAAAACTAACATTTGAAACCTTTAATATTAACGCACAATTACTATGAACTGGTGGTTTAGTGTAAGCAGTGACCATTTTCTATGTGTCGTAGATCAGTCATTTTGCATCGTGAGTCTTACATGATTATTCGCTGTAAATCACTGGAGTCACATATCAACGACTATTTTTAATTGAAGTTTTATAAGTAATATAAATGTTTGCGTGTACATAGTCTACGAACATTTCTAGTAAAAACTTCAGGATTTGCATAACTGATACCGATCTCTGATTGTTCAAAAGCTATAACGGTGTTCTATAAACCGTATAAATTTGATTACAAAACATGGAGAAGAAAAGCCGCACAGGATCTACAAACTTTACAAATTTACGAAATTTCAGATGGCAAAATTAGGTCGAAAATAGGTCAAACTTTGAGCGGATGTCACGTGGCCGCTTTAAAATGAAACGACCTAATAATGACCATATGATAACTTGCTCATGACTACCTTTCACAAGGCAAAGATTTTTGGTTGGGCTGTATCTGACCATTTCTGAAAATACTCGAGGCTTACGTGGAACGGCTCTTAAGTAGCCTGATTTTCAGAGCGGGCCATGGTCCTACGCTATCGCTTTCTCGTTTTGGGAGAAAGTGATAGCGCAGGACCCAGGCCTGCTCTGAAAATCAGGCTACCTTTTAGGATGACGCAGGAAACTGTGAATGGGCTTTTAACCAATCAGCTAACCAGATTTCAAATTTATTATTTTAACACCTCACCGCGGGACAATAGCGAAATCTAATGAATTATTGAGTTGTTTTTGATTGGATTTTTTTTATTATAGCACGAGACCAAAGGATATCATCTAGCAAGGCTTTTTTGTATTCATTGTACAACATCAATGGATATCAACCAATCAAGCTGAAAATCGCTGGAGGAAACAGTGCGTCTGCTCTTTATGGGCATAAATTCACTGGACCATCCTTTAACGCCGATCTGAGTATCAGAAACCTTGCTTCTAGTAATTCCCTTTCATCCAGTAAGTCAATCATATACAATCCTCCCCCTGGCTGTACTTACCGTAGCTACTGCCGATTTTTTGCTGGTAGAGGCCAATTCAAGCCGAGTCAAATCGAAATGTTTTATGTGAAAACCTTCTGAGAAGGGGGGGGGGGGGGGATTAGAATAGTCCCCTCACAGTTCAAGTGTCATCCGTAAAAGGAAGCCGGTTCTTTGCATCGGAACGAGACAACCATTGAGCTTGCAATGATATTGATATGTGCATAATTGTCAAGTAAGGTGTTACAATGTCTGCTTCCCGCGTTTCATTTCGAAAATTGTCTCCCTTACCGAGTAAAGAAATATGCTCAAGATTAAGGTTTATTAAACTCTTTATTTACCACAGATACATGGGACTAATGTCATATGTCCTTGGCGAAATTGAGCCCCACGATTTCGGTTCAATTCCCTCCATAGGCATATGATATTTTTTCATGTATCTTATTATACACCGATTGCATTTTAATTATTTGCTTAAAAGAGGGTCCTGAAGGGGTAAATTGGGAATTGGGATTTGCCTTTTTTCGAGGCTGGGAATTGGGATTTGCCCATTGGGATTGGGATTTGTCCATTGGGATTGGGATTTGTCCATAGGATTTGGCTATTTCTTGTCCATTCGTTTTCTCTTTAGATGCTAAAATAATGTTTTAAATTGAGTAATTTGCAACATTTTACGTCGTTTTAGTAGACTAGAAGAGAAAATCGAACTATCTTGGGCTTCCTGTGGTTAGTATTCAATTTGGGCTTCCTGTGGTTAATGTTTGGGCTTCCTGTGGTTAATGTTTGGGCTTCCTGTGGTAATTGGGATTTTGATAAAAAATTGATTGGGAATTGGGATTGGATACCCCCCTTCAGGACCCTCTTAAAAAATGTTAGTTATAGTTCCATTGCAAAATGTTAAATTAGAGTATGTAAACTAGGTATCACACAAACTGTAATCTGAAGATCACGTGAGAACTCTTTATTTAACATTTAATTTGTTATAATAAGAGTTTAGTCATTTATCTTAAACAACAGTGTTATGTTTCAAACAGCTTTCGATCTTTTACCAACCTCGTTCCCAGGACTTTCTCGCTTCGCTTTTCACCTGGGAACGAGGCTGGATCTTTTATAGCTTGTTCAAGTTCAATATACTTGTGTAATTGCCAGTCACTTGTAATCCAAAATATTAATTTATGTATTGAAACTAATTACCAGCGATTTCATTACTACGCGCCTAAAAGAGTTTGTGAAGGGAGTTGGCGATTACCTTCCGTCAATCAAACACAATTTGTCTAGACATTTTACAAACAAGTCGTCATCGACGACAGTTCAATGAAAAAATTTTTTTTTCCCAGACCTAAAGATATATTCTAGGTATCAGACTGTTCAAACTAAAAAAAGTTCATGTATTTTATAAGATAATTGTATTTTTGGCTTAATTTTCTTTTTAAATAACATTTCTACCTGTTTTATGTTTACATCGACCGTTGTTTACAGTTCACGTAATTAGTTGTCTAGACAAATTGTGTTTGATTGACGGAAGAGTATCGCCATCTTCGCTTCACGACTTTATTGTCTGACGGCACGTAGTAATAAAATCGGTGGTAAATAGGTTTAAATTTAAAACAAGCTAGATTTTTCATAGCTTGTTCAATTGGAAGTTCAGTAGTTCAGTTTACTGACATTCCGCATAAATAAAGTAATTGCAAGTCACTTGTAAAACTAAATATTTATTTATGTATTAGAATTATCGTTATAGTGAGTAGTGAGTAACGTGACGCACACAGAACTACTTAGATTAGTATTCGACGAGCCTTAATAAGAAAAGGAGAGTTCAGTCGTCTGGAAATATTATCCCAGCAAGTAGATGTATTTACTAGTGTTCCATAATTTGCATTTGTTTAAAGAAACAAAAACAAAACATTTGCTTCTGTCATCTATGTTGGTACTGTCTGTGTTACGTCTCACAGTTCGTGTCATGTAGTATAGATATAGTTCTTAGTTGTAGCTACTAGTTGTAGTTGCTGTAAGTAAACGTAATCTGCAATTATATCACAATAAAGGGAATACCCAAAAATACCCACCAAAACATCTACAAGCTCTTGTTATATGTTATATTCTTTATGTCGTTTGTTATTTTACAAATCAGCTGGGCAATGCATATTGGTCGAGCCCCGTTTGATGAGAACGGAGGCAGGTTAAACACATGTATTCGCCAACTATGGCCACGGAAGGGGCCGTTCATTGATTCATTAAAGTATAGTTGACTCTCTCTGAACGAACACTGTCGTAAGCGATCATCTCTAACTATACAATTTCCCGTTTTGTTTCCAATATAAACTCTGTATTTGATAAATATCGCTCGTAAGCACTTTTAGTAACCACTCGCTCGTAGCCACTTTTAGTAGTTCAAGTTTTAGACTTTTTCATTGCTTTTCCTTCCCGGGGGGGGGGGGGGGGGGGGGGGGGGTACTTGACCCAGTTTCTGACGGGGACGTTCCGCTGGTACCGCTAAACCCTGACCCTATTTAAGACAGCAGAATCCTAAAAATATGTACCCTATTTCAAGACAAATTGGTAAAAAGTAGACCCTATCCAAGACTCAAGGTGGAAATTGTATACCCTAGGTAAGGCAATTTAAGACAAATTAGGCTAAATTGTATACCCTATTCAAGACGGCAAGGCGAAAAACCATACCCTATTTGGCGGAACGTCCCCGTATAGTAAATATAAGGGAGTACCCCCCACCCCCCCCCCCCCCCCGGGGTTTTCCTCTCTTGTAGGCGACCATCCATAGTCATTAGACTGCTGACTTTTGGAAAACAATACCTAAAACATCTTTAGAGATACCGTGGCGGAACAAAATACAAAACAATTAAATAAGATGCACTAAATTCGAAATTCGTTGATAATTTTTGACATGTTTCTGGACGTGTCACAGAGAGCCCGGCTTTGTGTCGCTTTTATATAAAATAAATTATACAATGAAATAAAATATATTATAATCATGAGAGCCTTTGGGTTTCCTGTGCTGTATTTAATCCTTAGAGTTTCCGGTAATGGATTAGCGTTACTGACCTGTGTGTTTATTGGGTGTGCGTTACACTAATACGTTAGGTTTGAATTTCAAAGTGCTCTCAAGTTACCAACGGCTACACACTATACTGATTACCGGAAACTCTAAGGATTAAATACAGCACAGGAAACCCAAAGGCTCTCATGATTATAATAGATTTTATTTCATTGTATAATTTATTTCAGATAAAAGCGACACAAAGCCGGGCTCCCTGTGGACGTGTTACAAATAAAGCATTGGTTTGCGCTTCATGTGAAAGGTTATCTTGGCTTGGGCTTCCTGTGTTAAGGTTCTCGTAAGCGACCATCTCCCGTAAGCGACCACTTTATTCTGGATCGAGGGTGGTCGCTTACGGGTTATGGTCGCTTACGAGAGTGGTCGTTTAGAGAGAGTGAACTGTAGAGTCATTTTACCACCAGTTCCAGAATTCTTTAGGACTTTCCTTTATTGATTCAGATTTTAGATTCCTCTTTGGCAAAGCATTCTGGTCTTGATAGCATATGTTGACATGTTGCAAAAAGCCGATTAGATCAGAGAAAATTAAGAAAAAACGACAACCCAAAAGTACCCACGCCTCCCGGCGTACGTACCAAACCTTTTAGTAAGCGCTCAGAGAACACTGAGAGAAGACTGGGTCGAGTGTGAAAATCCAACATGGCGCCTTCGGGTCCAGTCTCACGTTATCTAGCACCTCAGTACTACAGTGGTACTACAGTGGTATCTCTATTAAGTGGTCACCCATTAAGCGGTCACCCTCTTTTAGGTGTCCACTATAAAAAGTCCCAAATCTATTCCTTCCTATACCTATTCTATACGTACCTCGTAAGCGGCCACTTTGGAAAGGCCCAAGGCCGGGTGACCGCTTATTAGAGGTACCACTGTATTTGAGAAAAAAACTCATTTGTACAGGCATAGCACGGGAAAATGGTCCAGGCTAAGCCTCGATTTGTTGTCAAATCGAGAAAGAACACAGCAGTCAAACGACTACGCATGCGTGGCAAAATTTTCACAGCGCTAAATTTTGGATTGTAAAAGTGCTTGAAGTCGATTTATAAGAAATTCCCTGAATATATAAGCTTGAAGTTTCGTGTACATAACCTTTGTTATATTTTAAAGCTACCATGAGTCTATACTTTCGTATTTATGTTTATATTTTGAGAAAAAAGCGATGAAAGTCGTCCAATCCATCGTTTCTTATAGAGTCCGTGCGAAAATTAAGCCTGGGAACGAAGTTGGTGTTGGATTATTTTACTTGCTTTTTCGCGCATGCGTAGTCGTTTGACCGCTGTGTTGGTTACCCCTATACAACAACACTGGAGTATTACGTATGGTTTTAGCCATTCTCTTACCCAGACCCTTATGAGGCTGAGCTTTCTAACGAAAAATCAAAGGCTCTGGTCGGACACAAACCGAAGACCCAGAATCTGGGTCGTCAGAGATGAGCATGCTCAATAATTTCTAACTTCCGGTAACAAAATGGCAGATTTTAAGTCAATTCTCGCCGATGCGTTATCAAAACTAAACGTGAATTTCGACCCTAATTTCGACCCACAATTTTTTTTATTAATGTCATATGTTAAAGCAAATCAAGCAAAATAAGACGAAAACAAACTATATTTGTGCGGGATCCATGATTTTTCATTGCATAATTCAGCTCTGAAAGCGTTAGATTCCGCGCTAAATCCTTCTCTATCTACGTCACAGATTCGTAATTTCGGACCAATCAGCGTGCGAGTTTCTAATTATCACTTATTCACTGGGACCGAGGGAAACATACTGTTTCCCGAGGTTTCAGTCCGTAAGTGTTTTGTTATATATCAACTGTCAATGAAAGAAAAAACGAGCAATTTCGCTTGCACTTCCGTAGAACTGTTTTAACAAGTGGTTTCATTCAGGTTTGCTTAGCTCTTCAAAGTTGTCAGAAACTCCTTTTTCTAAGCCCTTAGAAATTTCACGGCTAGTTTGGTGGAGTTCTTTGTGGCCGATTTAGACTCTTTTTCGTCCATCAATATCTTTCTCTGTTCTGCTTGCAAATTGCCTCCACTTTGTCTTTCTGGTTCAACGATTTTGAAACTCGCGCGCCCTGGGCTGGGATTTTCCCGCTTTTTACTCAATGAGCTCCGGTAATCGACTTTTGTTTTTTCCCGGTAAATAACATATTGCTGCCCGCTGAGAGTCGTTGCCGCGGTAACTGCATCCAAATTTGTTCACGTTCACGTGATACCCTCTCGCCCAATCAAAGTTCGATAAAAAAATGATCTTTGACAGTTGGTATATAACAATATGATATGGGATTCAACAAGGAATTGTAAGACGTTTTTTGGTGGGTATTTTTGGGATATTCCCTTTATTGTGATATATATAATTGCAGATTACATTTCAGTTGCAATATCTACAGGTAGAAGGTACAACTAAGAGCTATCTAGTGCATTACTTGAACTGTGAGACGTAACACATACAGAAATACCTTGGATGACAAAAACAACTGTTTTTTGTCTGTTTTTTTTTTCTTTTTTCAGCAAATGTCAATTATAGAACACTAAAAATACAGCTACTTGCTGAGGGAATTTCGGTCAAACTGGGTTCACCTTAACGAAGGCTCGCCAAACACTAATCCAAGTAGTTCTGTATAGGTCACATTGCTCACTATCAAGATAATTCTAATATATAAATGAATATTTAGGATTACAAGTGACTGGCATATTAAACAAGCTATGAGAAATCTAGATATTTTTGAAATATAAACTGTGCTTGCCTTTACTAAGGCTCGCCAAACACTAATCTAAGTAATATTTAATATAATGAAATTTGTAACATCGTAAAAAAAATGTTGTCTTAACTTTACTGACGTTTCGAGCTTTAGCCCTTCGTCGGAGTAAAAAGGTTAGAGTAACCAGTCCAACTCTTTTATTTCGACGAAGGGCTAAAGCTCGCAACATCATTAGAGCTAGGACGTCAAAATGTTTTTCGGTGTTTAAAATGTCATTATGTTACCTATCGCTTATATCAAACACCGACGCAGCCTATACTAGTTTACTCGCTAGTTTCCCCTAAAACTACTTGTTCAGTGTGTGTCACGATACTCACAAAAACGATAATTCTAATACATTAAATGAATATTTAGAAGTGACTTGCAGTTACTTCATGCTAATTGTCAGTATACATATCTTTATTTTAAAGAAGCTACGAAATCGTCTATAGATGTTTGAAATATATACTGGGCTTGCCTTTCAAAGGCTCGCCAAACACTAATCTCAGTAGATGTGTGTGTATCATGCACATTACTCACTATAACGATAATTCTACATAACATATCAAACTCATTCCATATATTTGCACAAGGTATCGACACTTTAGAACACGCACATTTTAAAGCCTTTTGCTCATTTGCTCAGAAAGGTTTCAATTTCAACCAAAAGTACCAACGGTTTTGAAAAGATAAACATTTAAACTTTCAGAACCTATATTTATTAATAAAAATACGTTATATAGAATTTAAGGGAGAATACTTCATTTATATAACAGTTAGGTACCTTTCTTTTTTTCGCCTTGGCATTTCACAAGGCATGTTTACATGATCTCCCGGAATATGCAAATTAACTAAGCAAGCGCAGTAACGTTATCGGTTGTCCGCGGAAGCCTGGATCTTAGTTAGAGCAAATGCTCAAATTCAGTAGGCAATGGGTGATATGTGAATATTAATGATTACAAGTGACTTGCAATAACTGCAAGCTAATTGCTAGTGCATTGAGCCTCAACTAACTATGAATTAAGTTCAATTTTTTTTTTTTTTTTTTTTTTGAAATATAGTACTGTTGGTTTAGATAGATGACTAAACTCTTATTGTAAGCTAAATGTTTTGAATTGTTCTAAATGTCTATTTAAGGTATGCATTAACTCTACGAGAGAACTGATTCTACAATAAAACATGTATTAAATAAAGTGATTAAAAATTATTATTCTGGAACTTATTACGTCGTTGTCCTGGAAAGATCAGAGAGACACAGGGGTAAAAGTATATGCTATGTTTGTGGAGAACTTTAAAAAAACACCCCCCGAATAATATAAAGGAAGACCTTTTAAAAAGACTTGGTATGGCTGCTTTTGGACCCCAAAATGGAGATACCACGTAAAAACATCGAGCCAAAAACAAGCTGCTCTTATAAATGAAAGCAATGGGCTCTTCCTTTTTCTATACAACAAAGCATACTAAAATATAGAAATTCCAAATTTCCATTGTTAATGCACTAAAAGATAACACATCTTTAACGTTTACCACTAAGAGATTTGACGAGCATATATATACCCGATACTTTTACCCCTGACCTCCCACTCGCACCCTCGAGCTCCAACCCCCCCCCCCCCCCCCCCCCTGAGGTGTTTCGAAGTACTCTCACGTCTTTTGCAGAGTACATGTTTAGTAATGTCTTAGATGGAACTAATAAACAATTGATGTTAAATAAAGATAATCATCATTAATTATATTTCTCAAATTCAAGATTAATTCACGAGCAGAAAATTAAAGTAGATCACTACCTTAACGTCGTTCTTGATATGAGGTGATAATTAACATCAAGTTTGATCAAATTTCCCTTTAATTTTCTCCTACAAGTGTCCATGCATTTGAGAAGCTAGCTCAAACTCTCTAAATAATAGATTGTTTCATCCTGTATCAAAACACTACGAAGTCGTTTAAAAAAAAACTCTGCTGAGCACCCGCTTCTCGGTGTTTTAATATCAGATGAAACACTCTTTCCTGTGTTTGATGTATTTTATAGCTATTGCAAATAACTAATTGTTTATCTGCAATATTGTTGGTTCCTTTTCATGCAAGGATCCAATGTATACAAGTAAAACTAAAAAATCGTGCAAATTGTTCAGTAAGTGAAATTACCTCAAATCTAAATTATAATTATAATTATAGGTAATATAATGAAATTTTACTCCGACGATAGGCTAAAAAAGCTCGAAAAGTCAGTAAAGCTAAGTCAACATTTCTTGCGGTGTTACAAATGTCATTATATTACCTAAAAAGGAAAAGGAAAAGTACTATTAATTTAGCGTCGGTAGTTCCTTCAGCTAGAAGTAAGCTGGTCTCCCAGGGAACCGACAGTGCGCTATTTTCCCCCCTCTCTCCATCAATGCTCCGTTTTACGTGTAGTGTAAAGAAGTCGAAACAAGTATGAGGCCACTGCAGGGGATCAAACTCGTGACCTCTCCCATCGAAAGCCGCACACTAACCAACTTAGCTACACTTATTCCTAATCTATCGTTTACAAATATAAATACTTAATCTCACCACTACAGATGAGATATAGAAAAGCGTAGAGTGATAGGTGTGCTGTATGTAAATATTGAGTGCACGCAAAAGGCATGTAAACTACAGCTTATATCTACAGCCTAGCTACAGCCTGCTTTCATGCATACAAAGTAAAAATTAACAACTGAATGTGGTAAGACTTCTATAATTGTTCAGTAAGTGAAATTATCTAAAACTTAAATTCTAAATATAAATATTTAATCTTGCCACTACAAATGAAATGTAGAAAAGCGTAGCGTGCTAGGTGTGCTGTTTGTAAATATTAAGTGCACGCAAAAGCCATAACTATAGCCTAGCTACAGCCTGCTCTCATGCTGGTTGAAAAAGCTCATTCAAAATAAACCAATTGAAGTAACTAACATACTGTTCCTGACATTTGGAACATTAAAACCGAAAGAAGAAGAAAACTCGGGGGATAGAATTTAATTTAATTAAATTAAGAGTCTAAAAGTGGGTAAATTTACCGTGGCGATGGATAAGGATTAACATTCAAAACGTCAGTACGTTTACCTTTTTTAGTGGTGAATTAAGGATAAAAATATGACTTTTTGTTAATGTTAAACAGTTTTACGATAATCATTTCATTGCACGGATTAAGAAATAAGTCAATTAGCCAATCAGAAACAAGTTTGTTTATGTTGATTAACGTCAGTAATGTCAATTAGTGTATATCAGTACCTTTGTTACTCCAGTAGTTTCCATGGAAACGTCAACATAGTCTATACCTTAAGCTGGTCAATATTAAGTACTTATTGACTGAGTGGGAGGGCCGTACGGGAAAATATTTGGCTCGCGGTCATGACGTACGGACCGAGCGCAGCAAGGTCCGTACAAATGACCAAGAGCCAAATATTTTCCCGTACGGCCCGACCTAACTCAGTCAATAAGTTTTTTATCATATGACCCGAATATTTTGCCCGGCGCGCGCCATTTTTTGTAATGTTTCGAGTAGCTGGTCCGTACGTGTTTGTACGGACCAGGTGGAAAAAGCCGTACGGACCCCATCACGTGACTTTTTTTCGAAGGTTTTCTTAAGAGCGCGCGCCTGGCAAAATACGGGTCATATGATAAACCTTTTTATGAGAAAGTTTGTCACCCGTGAAGTTAAAAGCCTACAAGCTAATAGCGCATGGGACTGTGGGAAATGTATTTATACTTAAATAGAACGCAGGAATGTCATGGCCACATCGCCACACTTGTCAAAGCGATATTGATATGATCATATCTAATAATTGTATAAACGTTTAACAATCTCACAGTTCTGTGAGATAACCCATTTCTGGCACTTTCTTATAATAGTTAGTCCTTCTGTTATTCCTATGCTAGAGAGTTTGTTTATCGCAAACGTTCGTGATATCCTGACAAAAAGTCAAACACAATGTTGACCTGTGTGATTTTATAGCCAGGATACAGTCTTTTGAGACTTGATCTTAAGTCGGTATATTTAGCAGTTTTCATTTCATCTCTTTGTTTTATTGTTCCTACATTGCAGATAGTTCCTTCTAATATTATCCATTGCTTGCACGCTTTGTCACACACGATAATGTCGGGTTTGTTTGCTCCGTTGCTTGGTGCTGTGTCTTGATAAATGGGGATATCCCATAGCACTTTTGCGTTTTCGTTTTCGATGCAGCTCTTTGGTGGTGGTTCTTTGTGCCAGGGTGTTGTTTTGTCTTCATCATCGATCAATCTAAACTTCTTTAGGACTGCATAGTATACAGGCCTAAGCATGTGGTCATGTCTAGATTTGTAGAGCGATTGGGCTATGGCAGGGCAGCTGCACACTATATGAGTAATATTTTCGTGTTTATCGTGGCAAAATCTGCATTTAAGATCATCATTCTCTCCTTGCAGTTTCTTTAATTTATATACTTTCGTTGTTAATAGTTGCTGGATGATACTTGTATGGATACTGTAAACTACTGTACATGTTGGGATGTTTTTCCAGACTTTTGTAATATCGCACCATTCTTTGTGTAGGTCTTTGTTTTGCCACTGTTTAACCATAAACTGACCTACCCAAGGCTGTTGTTCAACTTCGTGTTCGTACTTTCTCATAACTTCCTTCTTCAAGATGGGCTTGATACTTTTTGGCTGGCAGTTATTTACTTCTATAACTGTGTTGTCAGATTTTATGACTGTTCTTTTGTTTTCCGTATCATAGGTTATGTCTAGATTAAATTGGGTTGCGAATGTTTTTGCATCTTTAATGATAGATCTTTGGGCTTTCTTTTCTTTGGCATCTTGGTAGGATCTTACAAGTTGGACGTGTGGGTCGACACTGCATGTGATGTAGTGGGCTAGCTTTATCTTTGTGGTTTTGTAAAGGCTTTCGATTTCCATCAAACCTTTACCCCCCTTAGAGGGTGGGAGGTAAAGGAGTGGTAGCGACTCATGCTTGTGTTTGCAGCTGTTGTCATTTATAACTCGACGAGTTCGTCTGTCAAGTTCTTTCAAGATGTCTATAGGCCAATCAGTGGTCCACATGTGGTATAGTAAGACAGGAATGGCAAAGGTTTGTGTAGCTTTGACTTTCCGTGGTATAGAAAAAGGGGACGACCAAATTAATGAGACTCGTCTAATGTATTCTTTGCTTGCTGTTTTCTGTACTTCTTTCTCAAGTTGTGTCGTGTTTTCAAACTTTCCAAGGTACTTGTAGTAATCTTCCTCTCCAAGTACTGGAATACTTTCATCGTTGCCAAGGGGCAGTTCATCTCTTTTTTCCCGTTTACCTCTTCTCAGATGGATGGCAGCACATTTATTGAGTCCCCATGTAAGGCCGATGTCCTTACACATCTGTTGTAGCTTGTTTGTGATTGTCGCTGCTTTAACCGCACTCTTGTGGTATGATTTGAGGTCGTCTACAAATAGACAGTGCGTGATTTTGATTCTTCTCTCGTGGGTCATTGTGTATCCTTCTGTTGTATGTAAGTACCATGCAATGGGGTTTAAACATAGTGTAAACAGGTTTACACAAAAAGAGTCACCTTGCAATATACCTCGTTGGATGCTAAATGGCCCTATCGATTCTTTTCCATTCTTTCTATCGATTCTTTTCCATTAGTTGTTGTATATTATTATTATTATTATTATTATTATTATTATTATTATTATTATTATTATTATTATTATTATTATTATTATTATTATTATTATTATTAAGAGAGTATATACCCTAATCTGGTCGATATCTAGTACGGGTGTATTTACTAAACTTTCACATAGAAAACTTCAATTTCACTTGGAGAAAATTTGCTACCACCAGCATAAAAAGAGCAGTCAGTACCCTTGGAACAGCCAGGTGGAGGCTGGTATATGTATGGTTTTGTGGTTGAAAGCGTGTTATTATTAGCTAGGTTTTCAATATACAGATCATAGTTAAAATCTGGTCCGTTTACACTATTCCCAGTAACAGCATCCTTACTACTTCCTCCTACTAGGTCCAGTTTGATTGGTTGATATCCATTGATGTTATTCAATGAATATAAGAACGCCTTGTTGGAGAATGAGCGTTGGTCTCGTGCTATAAAAAATATGAATACAATAATAAATAGACCGGTTCACATCCCAGCTGTTCAGTGACCACTATAATTTATTATGCGCAGCGTCTTGGAACTATTAATATTATTCGTGGTCACTTAACGGAACTGTGAAAAGGACATTTAACTTGGTGAAAAATATCGTTATATCTGATTGTTTAATTGTTTGATTAAGTATATATAATGGTAACGTCAAAATAATTTTTCCGTCCCAAAGTAATAATTGATCGGGGATTTAACCCACCACAATTTTACAATTTTACGCCATCAAATTGCATATTGTCTGTTCCCTATATTGCGTTTTAGACAGCCAGATTTCTTTATTATCTTTATTTTAATATAAATATGTTTCTTTAAGTGAAAAAGTAAATACAACTGATAGAACATCGAAAATCATATATTTTAGTTTGATAAGCATAAAGCTAAATATTTAATTGCAAGCGGATTTTTGCAATTATCACAATACTCAAAAGTTCATAGCCACTGAGAAGTGTAAATCTTGATTGTTAAACTTTACCCTATCATAGAAATGAGTACGTTATTTCTAGCGCCTAATCTGATTGGTTTGGTGAAATGGCGTGACAACCATGGCCAAAAGAAAACAAGATGTCGCGCATTGAGAGTAAAGAAATTGTATTCATAGACAAACATGTAATTCCAAAACTTGTAGTTAACTGACGCACTAACGAAGACATATATGTTATTTACCGGCTGGGAGGTCCGTATAGTGAAAAACTGCCCTCGGTTATGGATGTACGGACCGACCTCTAGCCGGTAAATAACTATTTTTTTTTATTATTATTATTATTCTCCTTCTCTCTTTCTCTCTCTCTCCAGCTCTGTCTCTCTCTGTCTGTTTCCATATAATTATATTTCAGTCAGTAGAAGATAGGCAGGTACAATTTTGTATATAGTTTTAATCGAAAATGTTCACATAAAGCTTCTGTGTTTACATATGAATTGTCTGAAGTGTTCAAACATTGAAATGGCTTTCTAACTAAAAATCAATCAATCTGCCTCACTTCAGAGTCAAACGAGTCAAAACTCGAACTTGTTTATGCAAATTCAATCGTGCAACGATCAATAAATCAACGTGCCTTTTTAAGTGCTTTCTCTACAAAAAAAAAAAAAAGCAGTTCCAAAAAGCTGTTGAAGTTCAGTCAGAGTCTGAATCGTCACTTATAATGATTTTTCGGCGTTTCTTGATTGCATTTTCTTTATCATTCGGTGGCATGTTAATGTGGAAGGAACATCCTTCAATAAATTCAATAGACGACGCCAGAAAATAAACCTGATGGAAAAAGATCGTGATTAGCTGGTGAAATTGAATGGATTTTCCTTTCTTGGTTTTTAACCTCGTGGCTTTCTTGACGAACGATAATGGTAGAACTGGAAGTACTGCTTGAGCGGCTTAGAACGTGAGACATTTTCGTCTGTTGATTCATAGATACCGAATTATATGAATCAAGACTTTTGAGATTTTTGTAGCCGCTTAGCTGAGCAACATACTTTACAGGAACTTCAGCATCCATTAGGCGAGAGATGGAGGTCTTTCTAACTGCATGGTTTGTTATTCCTTCTTTGCTGCAGTGGGTAGCATTTTGCCAATCTCAGTTTTGCCGAGTGGCGACTTCTTATACAAAACATGATCAGTTGAATTTCTGTTATGCTTTATTGAAAGGAAAAATGGTGATTCTGGATTATTAATATCCACTGGACGAGGGTTTTTGAATTGCTTTTGAATTGCTTGTAGTAGTAAACAGGGCATCGCACGTTGTTGGTAGCTTGTGCTATCGGACAGAAAGCACGTCCTGGGCCTTCGCCTTTTCTCGTCTTTGAGCCTCTCTCTGCTAAACAAATCAGGACTTCATTGCCGGTTTCTGCATCAATTTCAAGCTGGACGTCTCCCCACTTCATCTTTTTACTTTCGTCTCGTGCTCTAAACCCATATTGAAGGCCAAGGGTCCACCAAACTGTCTTTTGAAGGACTTCAGGATTTTGGTCACCAAACTCGTCCATTGTATATAGCAAATCCTCTTCGCCGCCCGTAAGTTGTCTTCTCGCTTGAGGACGATTCCCTTTACCAAACTCGTGTACTAGCTGTCTTTTCTTGGAAGAAAGGACTTCTCTTGCTTTGGAAAATTCTAGGTCTTTCATAATATTGATGTTGGAATCATGGTCGTTCAGGTAACGTTGTAAACTTCGATGAAAGGATGTCAAGCTCAAGGGCTCGTAATTAAAGGCTGGCCATCTTTCTTTTTCATTTCAATGAAGAAACGGCACATGAGGACGTTTAATTCATCACAAGGTATGTTTTCAATTACTCTTTCTTCTCCAACTGAAAGTAGAAAACGATTCCAAATGTTTATGTCGTACATTGTTTTCTTTTTCGTGTTGTAAGACCTTTGTTTTTTTAATAAAACCTTGAACTGTTTCCATGTTGAATTGCTGCTCTTGAGACCTTTGTTTTTTTAATAAAACCTTGAACTGTTTCCATGTTGAATTGCTGCTCTTGATGATTATCGACAGGATAATCAAAGGAAATGTCCATAAGACTTGAATCATTTTTGTCTGGATAGTATAGATGCGAATCACAAGATACCGGACCGAAAAAAAATAAAGCGTGTTAAGGAGGCTCGACTCAGTAATTCTCGCGCTCACCCAGCGACGTTTGAAAGGCCGTAGTTCCCGCGTCAGAGGGTATTTTGACAAGATTTTTTAACACTTGTCTACATATAGAATAAAGTTTTTAAAAAAGTTATTTTTAATAAAATCGACAATATTTTAGCCGACAAATGATAACGCCGCTTAATTTCTATGTAGCCTATTTTTGGGAAAAATCGACCTAAACTTTTAAAACCACATAACCTACTTTAAAGCTGTTACCTAGGTCAACAATCAGGCAAAGTTTAAAAAAAATTAACCATCTCACCGATTTTGAAAAAAAAACGGGACAATTTTTTTCAGTGCAAAAATTCATTTCAAGTCTTTTTTATGCAAACTCGAAATATTTTCAAATTTCACAGCGTTGAAAATTAGACAGTTTTTCTTGTAATGGATTGATATAATGTTGACGATATTAAATAATGACTGTATTCAGCCCGTTCATGTCAAGAAAAAACTGTATTTCGACCGTCCGTCAACCGAAAAGCACAAGCACATAGCTGCAATAAGATGTCTTCCAATTTTTCAATTTCTAGCGTTACTCTCAAAATATCTGCCTCTTTAGTAGCTGCATCATTTTTTTTCTGACAAATATGTACGTTTTCACTGCCTTTACTTCGTGGCAGTCACGGGCGCCATATTGTTGGTTCGCCTTTCATGCATGCTAAAGCGAAATGATAGGTTGAGACGTGCTATCTAAAAATGAACTCGCTAATCTTTATGATACGGTTTAGGTTAACAATCAAGATTGACACTTCTGGTTATGAACTTCTGCAATAGTATTTCAAATGTTCGGTTTTACTTACAATGCCAAGACACATCCGAGTAACCACCGAACACGTACGAACCTACACGGATAATAGTCACTGTCGGACCCTTCCCGTCACATTGCGGATGAAAAGACTTTGTTACGTCCCAACCATCTGTGGCGGTATTCCAACAGGTAACCCATTGGCTTCCTTTGTGGTAAGGCTCTAGATAGCCAACCAATGTCTTGAGATAGTTGGTATTCCCGTAGTTAGTCATTATGGATGATTTCTCCAATCCTAAAACAAATTCGGAACATATGAAGAGGTTTTTGATGTTATCATTATGAATAAATTACTAAACAAATCAGTGAATGGTTAAAGGAATCAACAAACAAATTAGTAAATACATAAACAGATAAACAAATAAATAATTCACAATTATAAATTAAACATATGTTAAATTCAAACAGCAACAATTAACAGAATCAATAATCCAACATCATCATAATGCCATTCAATACTAATAATATTTACCAGTGTGACACTCCCACCCCATGGTCCCTAGGGGTCATGATGGACATCCTATGTCTATCCCCTTGTCCCAGGTCTATAATCACCTCTATATAAAGTGTGTCACTCCCATCCCCTGGTCCCTGGGGGACCCATGGACATCCTATGTCTATCCCCTTGTCCCAGCTCTATAATCATTAAAGTTGGAAGTCAAAAGTTGAATTTGATCAAAACAAACAAAAAACAAAAGGAAAACAGCTCTTCAAAGTGGCAATAATTTTTACTTCATTTTATCCTTGACATATAAAGATAATTTCATAGTGAATAAGTGAGATTGTTTTGCAATTGAACTCGATATTATCTTGAACAAATAACTTGCAAATATGTAGATATTTTGCAATGTCAAATTTTATATGAAATTTTCTTTTAATTTTGTACAAGAATTGCATGTTTTCATTAGCAAAGTAATTTTTTACGTATGTTGATATTCATTGATGGATTTTCATGATAATAATAATAAAAACAAGTACATAAAAATTAAGATTAAAATTTTGTTCACCCGCAACTTTTTTTCATACCCCCGACTTTTACCCGTGACATGCAAAAAATAGATACTCCACAATAATACAAACATTAATTCATATCAGAACAATGGTACAGAACAAATACTTAAAGTGCTTATAAAGTCAAAAATGGGACATATTTCCCTCGATTCTAGACATCTTAGTTAATCGATTCCCGTTGTCAGAATTCAATTTGAAGCAATTGGGAATATTTTATCGATCTTTAAACATCGTTGTGACCACGCTCTGGCCGGGATTTTTCGGTCTGGGGCGAGTTACCGGAAGTGACGACACAAGTTACTGCATTCAAGTGTCAACTGAGGATTCATTTTGACAACTTTACTTCAAGAGAAGTTGTAAAAGTATATCTATTTTCGTTTGTTGTCAACATTTCACGCAAGATTCATTCGACAAGAATTATAATGTGGAAGGAGCAGACTATGTAAACGACCGGTAATCGACATGATAAAATGTTCGATATTAAGCGCTTTCGTAACTTAGCAATAAACTCGGCAAAAACTGAGATATTCAAAACAGAAGAGATAATAGTCAAAGTCAAAATTAATCTAAAGTTATAATTTTTTGAAAATTGCATTTTTGTGTAAAATAGAAAAAAATTCTAACCTTCAAAAACTCAAATTTTGATTAAATTTCACTTTGACTGTTATCTCTTCGGTTTTGAACATATCTCAATGTGTTCTTTCAAATGCGCATTTTAAAATTTTGCATAACCCTCTATTTCAATTTCCCACTAAAATTGGTGACGTCATTTTAAAACGTTTTTAAACGCCGATTTCAGTACACTGCCACCCCAGCGTGAACTATATTAACAACCCTCCCTTTTTTATTTGTTTCATCGATATTGGACAAAATGGTCATGAATTACTGAGTTTTTTAAGCCGTTCAATAAACTCGCAAAACGTGTTGCCCTCGGGATTTTAAAACTGATTTTAGTACATCGAATAAGTTTTTTGTACATCGAAGAGGTTTTTTGTACATCGAAGAAGTTTTTGTTTTTACATCGAAGAGGATTTTTGTACATCGTAGAAGTGTTTTTAACATCAAAAAGGATTTTTTTTTTTTACATCGGAGAAGTGTTTTTTTTTTACATCGAAAAGGTTTTTAGTACATCCAACAAGTTTTTAGTATATCGAAAAGGTTTTTAGTATATCGATATCGAAAAGGTTTTTAGTATATCGACAAGGTTTTTAGTATATCGAAAAGGTTTTTAGTATATCGAAAAGGTTTTTAGTATATCGAAAAGGTTTTAAATACATCGGAAAGTATTCTCAGAATATCTTCTCTTACTCTCTTCTATCGTTACCTGAAATCGTTATTTACCTGAAAGAAGGCGAGACGCTCCTAGCATCTTATTTAGTTACTTTTCCCAAACAGTTCCACTGGATGATTTTGAACATCTGATTTTGAACATTTTTTAAACTCCGACGTAAACACTATGATTAAAACGGCACAGCTGATTCCTATGTAATGGATTCTATGTCAAAAAGCGCTCAAATTTCGGTAATTGAATCATAATATAGATCGGCCACCTAGTGTCTGAATACTTCTGTTGAAAAACTACATTGGGCCCAAACTTTGAAACATAAAAACAACAATCGTAACACATACGAATAACATTTATTTGTTTTTTTTCTAAACAAGGGCTAACTCGGTTTTCAGCTTTTTTCGCAAGCTGCGTGACTGAATGTCTTGGTGGCAAAAACAACAAATAAAATTAGTAAAAAATGCCGGTCATAATAAAAGAAGGCCATAAAATGTTTTTGAAACTCATAATATTTCGAAATAAAGCGATTTGACACAAAACGTGAAAATAAATACCTTTTTTTGAGAAAAAGACCTTACGTCTCGAACAAAATGGCCGCTTTTTGTCGTTTTCGAGGGCTTAAAAAAACTGGAAAAAGTCGATTTTCTGTGGGATAAAAAAATGTCTTTTTGTTTTTCAATAACTAAATGAAGACTTATTTTAAGTTGATATTTCGATTTGTAAGATAAAAAATGGGGGTCACCGTTCGTTTTTTTGAGTTATTGTGCTTCAAACATCGAAAATCGTCTCGTTTGCTTGTTTTTCTATATTAAAGAGTGATACACTATAGAGTGTTTCACGGGTTATTGAAAACCAATCTCAGGTAATTGTACATCGTTGATTGAACTGTAATACTCATACTAATTTAAGAAGTAACGAAATGTTTTCAGTTTTTTCAAAACTTTGCAGAAGTTTATTGTTTCGTGACACCGAGTTTATTAAGTTATTGGCGTCATAGGGTGGTTAGCGATGTTAGATGAATACAATTTTCCTTCTAGCTAGATCTTCGCTGATATCGACCACAGATTTAACCTTGAAAAAAAACTACTGCAAATCATTTAGTATAGTAAGGGAAAATAGTTTAATAGTGATGAAATTGATTTTTGTACGTTACGGCAAAGTTTCTAAAAAGGTCTAAATCTTGAATTCTCCAGAACTCCAGAATTTTCGATTTTGAAAACATTTATAGAAATAATCTTTCAATTTGGAAAACGTTGATATTTCCATGTTCAAAAATGTACTATTTTTTATTTGTTTTTACATTAATTTCAGAAGTTGTTTGAAATCCTTCAATTTCTAATGAATTTATTTTTAAAGTACACCGATAATGTCTTTTAAAGTAATGTGAAAATAATCCAATTTTGTTCTCATGTTGTGCCAAGAAATATTTGTTCTAAAAAGTTAATAACAAAATTATTTTTTTTTCGTGCGTGAGCGGGCGGTATCCAACCAAATCCTGCAATTTGATTGGTTCCGTGAGCGGGCGGCTTTAATTTTTCCTATATCTTGACCACGGTCACGTATATCCACAGGTATCCAAATAGCTTGCAAAATTTTAACGACTGTTTTAACGACTTACTGACGGAAATTTTTCAATCAAAGACAACATTTTTAATCATCAACTTACTTTTCTAGAGTCTTGGAACATAAACTAAATAGCCACGCAATTTCAAAACAGGTATTAATGAGCTTTATTTTCAATTTCACGGGTAGTTTGCAAACTTCAACCTAAAGTTCACACTATAAAATTAAATACAAACATAAACCGGGAAAAAATACTAATAGCTGATGGTTTGTGATTCAAAAACTCGCAGCTTTGAACATGTTCATTGCAGTGTCAGTGTATTCCTTCGTCTCTTAAAAAATAGTTAAAAGTTTGAGATTTTTATCCATCTTCGGCGATTCTGCAAAAACTTTACTAAAATAGATTTGTATTTTAGCCGTTTCTTCAAAACTTAGTTTTAACTGACACCGTTTAAAAGAAAAACACATACCTAACCATGACTTGTAATTGAGGTAATTTTTTTGGCGGTTTAACTTTCATAAACAACATCTTCGGTGTTTTTTTTTCCTTCGTCGATGAATCCATTGCCGATCCATTGCCGAATTTCACGCGTAATTTCCTTACTTCTTCATCGGTACATTTAGTAGAGAACTATGTTTAGATTTGTGTATATGTGCTCCCTAACAGACTTGAATTGATCATCGAAAAACAAGTTATTTTATCAGCACGATGTTGTCATGATTGAAATGATGGTACGTTTGACTCGTTTCTTGATCACGTGTTTGCCGATGTAAAATTTCACAGGTAGCCCGTAAACATATTATTATGGAAGACAGAGAAATAAACCATTATGTTATCTCTGTTATATAATTATGTTTTGTTTACGATCGAAATTAACCAACATTTATATCAATGGCGATCTCTATATATTTCTCATTGTAATACCAAATAGAATAATAATATTTTTTAACTCCATGTTAACCAAAACTAATGCAAAAAATAGATAAATAGGCCCGGATAGCGACATTTTAACACCTTGCAGGACAAATATTCACGTGTCTCTATCATTGTAAGCTCGACGTTCAAGATGGCGCTGGGTACTGTGAAGGGTCAATTTTTAACAGTTAAAAACAAACCAGCAATGTTTTACTTTGTCCAATCAAACACTATTCAACAAATAGAACAGGCTTTTCACGCAGTGCTCTGTAAGGGATGGGTACGTTTGGGTTGTCGTTTTTTCTTAATTTTCTCTGATCTAAACGGCCTTTTGCATTATGGCGTCATATATCATCAAGACCAGAATGCTTTGCTAACTTTAATTCTTTTGTAAAATAATTAGTGCCAATTCTTTAACTATTCCGAAGAGGAATCTAAAATCTGAATCAATAAAGGAAAGTCCTAAAGCATTCTGGAACTGGTAGTAAAATGACTCTACAGTTGACTCTCTCTAAACGACCACTCTCGTAACCGACCATATTCCGTAAGCGATCACCCTCGATCCATAATAAAGTGGTTGGGTTTTTTCGCCACGGTATCTCGAAACATGTTTTAGGTATTGTTTTCCAAAAGTCACCAGTCTAATGACTCTGAAAAAAAGTCTAAAACTTGAACTACTAAAAGTGGTCGTGGTCGCTTACGAGAGTGGTTGCTTACGAGCAATATTTATCAAATATATTGGAAACAAAACGGGAAATTGTATAGTTAGGAGATGGTCGCTTACGACAGTGTTCGATCAGAGAGAGTCAACTATACTTTAATGAATCAATAAAGTTGGTGAATAGTTGGCCAAAGTTGACGAATAAATGTGTTCAATTGTTTCTCATCAAGCGGGGCTCGGCCAATGCATTGCCAAGAAAATTTGTAAAATAACAAACGACATAAAGAATCATATTGTTTGACCTGCCTCCGTTCTCATCAAGCGGGGCTCGGCCAATGTATTGCACAGATAATTTGTAAAATAACAAACGACATAAAGAATTATAACATATAACAAGAGCTTGTAAGACGTTTTTTGGTGGGTATTTTCGGGTATTCCCTTTATTGTGATATAATTGCAGATTACATTTACTTACAGCAACTACAACTAGTAGCTACAACTAAGAACTATATCTATAGTACATGACACGAACTGTGAGACGTAACACAGACAGAACCAACTTGGATGACAGAAGCAAATGTTCTTTTTTTGTTTCTTTAAACAAATGCAAATTATGGAACACTAAATACAGCTACTTGAATTGCTGAGATAATTTTCTCAAAACTGGGCTCACCTTTACAAAGTTAAGGCTCGTCAAACACTATTATCTAAGTAGTTCTGTGTGCGTCAAGTTACTCACTATAACGATAATTCTAATACATAAATGAATATTTAGGATTACAAGAGACTTGCAATCACTTCGTGCTGATTATAAGTATATAGAATATATATTAAATCGAACTAGCTACGAAAAATATAAACATGTCTGAGATATACACTCTTTCCGAGAAACTTTGTCAGCCGTGATCTGAAAAGCCTACAATCTAGTAGCGCAGGGGACTATGGGTAACCTATGTATACTTTACTAGAACGCAGGGATGTTATGGCCATATTGTTACCCTTTTCAATGTGTTATTTATCATTTTTATTATTTTGACTTATCAAACAACAAGAAAGGCGTTCCGAATGCACATTTAGTTTCTGAACTGATCCATGATCCTTTGCGCCATTAGCTTGTGTGCTTTTCACGGGTGACAACCTTTCCCGTAAAGGGTGAGAGATTAACATCCATGCTTTGAAGTGTCCCCTTGTCATCTTCAAATTACAATTAGTGCAAGTTCTTATACGTATACATACTCTAAGCTAACATTTTACAATGGAACTTAAGTCAGTTCTGTGTGCGTGACTTTACTCACTATAACGATAATTCTAATGATAAATGAACAATTAAGATTTCAAGTGACTTGCAATTGATTCATATACTGAACTATTGACGTTCTAATTGAACAAGTTATGAAAAATCTAGATATGCTTTAAATATAAACGTATTTAATTAGTTCAAATACATAAATTAATATGTTGGATTACAAGTGACTTGCAATTACTACATGCTAATTGCTAGTATCTTGTATAATACTAGAGTGCAAACATTACACCCGTGAAACAAGTAGTACTAATTAGTAAACAATAGAAAACAATAGAATTAGCATAAAATTTCACTATATTTAGTATTATTTATATTTCAGGCTTTTAATGTTTGTACTTGCTATTATATATCATGAGAGACTGAGGCCTCGTCTACACGAATCCGATCCGGCTGAAACCGCATAGAAATATTTGCGTCCACACGAATCCGCGTATCCGGAGGATTCAAGTAAAAGTATGCGGTTTCGGAGACCTGATTCAATGGATTCGTGTGGACGATAGGCCGATTCGCATCAAAAAGTATGCGGTTTCAAAAGTATCCGGATTCGTGTAAACGGGACCTGATTCTAGGTTTACCTTTTCTATCTATGGGTCTATTGTTGTGTAGATATTACACATGACGTAATGCCACAGGTAAACCATCTATCAATTACTACTCTATGACGTAGCCTGAGTAAACGCACTAAAAGCGTCTAGTTATTATTAATATTGAACTTGAACAGGCTATAAAAGATCGAAAAGTGTTAGAAATATAACACTGCTGTTTAAGATAGATGACTAAAGTCTTATTATAACATACTAAACGTTGTAAAGTGTTGTCCATATGTGATGTGTTATGTGATATCCAGATTACAGTTTGTGTGATGTCCTAGTTTACATACTCTAATTTAACATTTTGCAATGGAACTAAAACCAACATTTGTTTAGTAAATAATTGAAATGCAATCAGTGTATAAGTGAAATACAGATACATGAGAAAAAATTCATATGCCAATGGCGGGAATTGAACCGAAATCGTGGGGCTCGATTTCGCCAAGGACATATTATATTTTTCTCATGTATCTGTGTTAAATAAAGAGTTTAATAAACCTTATTCTGGAGCTTATTACGTTACTCGGTAAGGGAGACTCTTTGGTAGATAATTTTCGAAATAATCCCAAAATGGTATGCCGGAATCAAAGCTTTTAAAAGGGAGTGACATTACTGAATACTCGAGTTTCGTGTTATCTATTGTCCCTTTCGGAGTTGCTCAGTGAACTGGTACGAGTCGGCAACGCGATGCATTTTGGGGCTGTTCTATGGGACGCTACCAAAACATTTGCCGCTAAAGACCACGAAACCTTCCAGTGAATGTTGAAAAGCTCAGATGAAAAACAATCATTTTAAGTCAGAACAAGATATTCTTTGAGCAGAACCACCGAAGCCATCACAGCTGCCCTTGAAAGCTATTTTGAAACGCTTGCGTTCGCTAAGAAGCGCAAAATTATCGGGCATTCGAACGAGCTATCAAATTCGAAGGTTAGCTGAGGTTGTTTGAAACTGTCAATTTATTGTCTAGGTATCGAAGAAATTAGCCATATTTTTGCCAGCTTAATTGCAATTACAAATCAAATTGTCTGTATTAATGTTTCTTAGAGTTACCTGTAGACAACAACTTAGATAAAGAGATCATGTTGTCAATTCTAATGGTTGAATTCATCACGAAAGAATGAATACAAACCTTGTAATCACGAAAGAAGCGGTAGCGCTTTCGAAACATTTTCAAGCGAAAGATCAACAATCTATTTTTGCCGTCAGACTATATAGTTACTAACTTTAAAAAGATAAATATAGACAAAAGTTAATATGTGATGAAAATAAAACGAGCACAAATATGAAGTATGTGTCTAAAGCAAGACCGTATTAAAACAACCTCATCTTCGAATTTATAGCTCTTTCGATTAACCGGATAATTTTGCGGATAATAACGCCAGCGTTTCAAATTAGCTTTCAATCACAGCTCTGATGGCCTTGGTGGATCTGCTCCAGGAATTGCTTGTTCTTATAACTTAAAACGATCGCTTTTCGTCTCAATATTTCAACATTCACTCAAAGGTTTTGCAGTCTTTAGCGGCAATATTGTAGTAGCTAGCGTCCCATAAAATAACCCCATTATGCAGCGCGTAGCCAATTAGTTACCAGTTTCCTGCGCAACTCCGAAAGGGCTAATAGCACCACTGTACTTTTGCACAGGCTGAGCCTCTAATTCACAAATTTAAAGCAAAGCACAAAAACATGTTATTGCTCAACAATACAAAGCAAATTTGAATCTACTCTAAATCCAGGCTATCCCTGTGCAAATGTGCCGTGTTAATTAGTGATAGATAACATGAAACTGGTCTATTTTAACCCATAACTTTCGTCTTGCTTTAATACAAAGGCCTGGCTACCTTTCAAGATGGCATACGTTTTAAAAAATCAACCAATAAGCCAATCACAAGCAAGTATTGTGATGTTGATGTGTTATTAACGTCCCTAATGTAAGTATATCACAACCTTTGTTATTCAAATTGTTTCCATGGAAACGCCAACAGAGTATATACCTTAATCTGGTCGATACACCTAATTGCAATAACGTTGTCATACGAAAAAAGAACATTTGTATTTAGTGGTTTAGGAATAAATTAAAAGTACAAAAGATGATCACTGAAGCTGAACTCTTTTTTGTACTTTTAATTTATTCCTAACACACTAAATACAAATGTTCTTTTTCGTATGTCAACTTTCTTGCAAGTAGGTGTATCTATTACGGATGTATTTACAAAGCTTTCACATAGAAAACTTCAATTTCACTTGGTGAAAATGTGTAACTACCAGCAAAAAATGAGCAGTCGGTACCAATGGAACAGCCAGGTGGAGGCTGGTATATTTTTGGTCTTGTGGTTGAAAGTGTGCTACTATTAGCTAGGTTAACGATATACATATCATCGTTAAAGTCTGGCCCATGAATAGCATACTGACTACTTCCTCCTACTAAGTCCAGTTTGATTGGTTGATATCCATTGGTGTTATTCAATGAATATAAGAACGTCTTATTGGAGTATGAGCGTTCGTCTCGTGCTATAAAAATATCAATACAAAATAATAAATATACCTGTTCGTATATCCGGTCAGTGACCACTATTAATTATCATGCGCATCAAATCGAACCTCGTCTATTATTGAACAGAACTGTAAAAAAGACTAATATAACTTGATTGGTTAATTTTTTAAGTATATATTATTATATATTTGAGATACTACACGCGGTGTGATTGGTCGAGCGCTGTGCTTTATAAGTGAACGGAGCACAGTTGTGACGACATCACGACGAATCTCTGTCACGCACCAAATTCGATTTCTTTCAAGATTTGCAAAATTAGAAAACAAAACACTAAAATGAGATATTTTAAATCAGGAAAACTGAGAATCAGCCTATTATCACACAGAAATACAATCTATTGTTTATATTTAGAAAGCAAAGTGAAGTTTGAAAAGGAAAGAACGTACAATACAACCAAAAAGTCTTAAAATAATCGCAAACGGGAGTAGGACTCAAAACCGGCCAAATTAAAAATGACACCAAACTTGATGAGTTCAAAATTTCTACAAAATGCATAGCTTTTCAAACGATCCATAAATATTGCATTCTCTAAAGGACTGTTCATTTATTACATCGTAGGGGGGGGGGGCTGGTGGTTTTTGATGGGGGTAAATTTTTCAAAAAACGTTTTTTAGGGGGGGGGGGGGGTAAAATTTGATATCAGAGTACTAAAAAGAGGGGGTAAAATAAAAAAAATTAAAAAAATATCTACACTTAAAATAAGACTGGTACCTAGTATTTTTGTGGAGGGGGTGGGGGTAAAAATTCAAATGTTATGTTTTAGAAGGGGGGTAAAAATCATACAAAAGCTTTTTAGAGGGGGGTAATTTTTAAAAATATTGACATTAAACAAAAACCACCAGCCCCCCCCCCCCCCTCCCCCCCCCCCCCTGAGATGAAATAAACGAACAGTCCCTAACCAAGACAACTTTGAGAATGTTTTTGCTGAAAATAAGATTACTATCGGTTTCAGCAAACGTTTCGCTGGGACGATTGAATTTCATTCGCACGACTGTAGCGTGGCGTGATAGTGTAATAGGAAACCAAGACGGTAACCAATCAGCGTTCGAGAACTCACACGAACGTTAGTAGGGAGAATTTTGAAAAAGAATCAGTAAAATTGACAAAAAACGTGTAATTAAAAGTATTTAAGCTTAAAAGAAATGAGCAAATATATAATAAAACAAATAGAACAGTCTTTTCCGTGCTCTGTTCAGTTATAAAGCACGGAAAAGACTGTTCTATTTGTTAAATATTGACGACGTCAATAAGAGAACAAAAAACTACAAACTCTACTTTAATAAACAATCATGATCATATTCTGGTTTTGTGTCATATTTTCCCCCGTCTTCAAGTAATAATTGACCGGAGATTTAACAAATGTTTCGTCAATTATATTGAGTTTTAGACAATCAAAACCTTTTCTTTTTTATTTAAGATAAAAATAATAAGTTAACAATTATATAAAACTCATATAGAATATCGAGAATCATAGATTTTAGAGTGATAATTAGCACAAAGATAAATATCAAATTGGAATATTTTTGTAATTATCACAATCGTATTAATGTTCTGTGTTACTTACAATGCCAAGACACATCCGAGTATCCGCCGAACACGTACGAGCCTACACGAACAATAGTCACCGTTGGGCCCTTCCCGTCACATTGTGGATGGAAAGACTTGGTTACGTTCCAACCATCTGTAGCGGTATTCCAGCAGGTAATCCATTTGCTGCTTTTGTAAGTGTGGAAAGGTTCTAGATAGCCCTTCAAGGTATTGAGATAGCTGGCATTCCCGTAGTTAGACAGTATCGATGACAGCCCAAGTCCAACTGAACCAGATCCACCTAAAACAGAGCATAGATCGTAGTGATATTTAACAAATAAAACACATTTACTGTGTTTGCACAGGCTAATGCAAACCGAGATGTGGTTGGGAGAATTCGAGAGCAGATCAGTGCAAACACGAGCCGCAGGCGATTGTTTGCACCTGCTCGAGAATTCTCCCAACCACATCGAGGTTTGCATTAGCCTGTGCAAACACAGTCAATGTGTTTTATTTGTTTTATAATTTTTTTTATTTATTTTTAATAAATAAACGATTGATTAAAACCGAAGAATTTTTAATTTAAATACAAATTCTCCTTACATTCGTGTGTATTTGAAACAACCAATCAAATCGCACGGATAAGACGCACAACCAATCAAATTGCGAGTTTGATTCATGCCTTCAAACATGAAATTGAAATTGAAAAACAAGATGGCGGCCGCGAAAAATGTGTTGTTTTCGTGATTTTTTAGATAGTTTTTAGATACTTTATACCATCACAAAATGCCCCAAAATGGGAGAAATGGAAAATTCACATGAAAAGAAGAGTATATAAGAAGAAAGAAGGTTGAAGAACTATTCAATGACAAGAAAACCCAGGATGAAAATCGGGTTTTGGCCGATAGCGCTCGTAAATTTACGTCGACCGATGGAAAAGCAAAAAGCCAAAATACACCTTGGGATGAAGGAAGAAGGATTTTGGAGCTAAAAGTGTTAGAAGAATGTCTGAAATCTTGCACTGACTGTGGAGAAGGCCTATATCTTCATCAAATTGTCGAAAAAAAACGATACGGTTTTAGTAGTTTACCGGTGTAATTGCGGATTGTTGTTGAACTAAGTTTACACTAGCAAAAGTCATCGACGAAACGACAGCTGCAAAAATGGCATTCCTATTTATGATGTTACAGCCAAACCCACTGAAGCGTTCCTATCGAGGTTAGAACATTCAATTTGTTTATCATTTTATTTATTTATTTGAAATTTGCATAAATGAGAATCGATTCTTGTAGTTTTCAAAAACCGCTTCTAATCAAAACTTACTTTCAATCTTTTTTTGGACAACAGAAACTTGCTAAACTCATTCTGCTTACAGCCAATATTGTTATAAATGCTTCCTAAGGTATTTTATTACAATAGCATTATCAGTTATTGACCACAGATCGTGATTTCGGGACTTATTAACGGTTGACGGTTGAAGTCTTATAATATCGGTTTCGTTTTTAAAACAAATTTAAACTTTAAATTCAAAGTTTTGAAGAATAAATCGAGCCTTCCAACCTCGATAGGAACGCTTCAGTAGGTTTGGCTGAACACAAAAGCAGCTACAGGTAATTTAGTAATAGATTTATTAAGAAGATGTTATTTTATTATGAAACATTTTCTTATCAAATTTACCGCCGGTGTCGCTCACAACCGTGTTTGCACAGGGAAATGCAAACACGGCTCTCGACCAATCAGAGCGCACGGACTAACTTAAATATTTTATAATAATAAAAATTAAAAGGGTTTTGGATATTATTGTTATTAATGAATTACTAAATGAATGAAAAGATCGATGATTACACCAAAGGCAAATAATAAATAAGCAAACAAACACACAAACACACATAAACAAACAGACAAACAAACAGACAAACAAACAGACAAACAAACAAACAGACAGACAGACAGACAGACAGACAGACAGACAGACAGACAAACAGACAGACAAACAGACAAACAGACAAACAGACAAACAGACAAACTGTTTGTCTGTTTGTCTGCGGTTTGTTTGTTTGTTTGTTTGTTTGTTTGTTTGTTTGTTTGTTTGTTTGTTTGTTTGTTTGTTTGTCTGGTTGTCTGGACAAGTGCTTTTTTGAGAGTCTAATAGTCACTCTACCTTTTTTGGTAGAAGTACCACCGCTTCCTTCCTTTCGTTTTCGGTACAGAATATATGTACCTCCATCAGGGGTGTTCTTGAAGTTCGTGTTCTTTGGAGTCGTAACGTGAGTGTCATTGTTCAACTCGCACTCTTGTTCAACTTTCAAAAAATTAGCGCTAAAACATGTTGTGATAAAACCACACGCTTCCTGGCATATTTTAATGGAGGGTATATAGGAGAATGTCTCGAAAACATGTCCATAGAGTCTCTTGTTCATAAAAGTTTCTGGCAGTGATGATCGAGGACATAGCTCTGCCAATAAAGGTTGCAAGGGGAAGAGCAGAATCAACTGTATGATATATTTCAGGTATCGTACTGCAAATAACAATATGGTCATTAGCGATAAACTAGTGTACTGCAAAGAATCAATACATTCGTTTCCCAACGAATCTAAATCACATATATACGATGACAATGGCTAGGTTTTAAAACTTTAAAAATATTATTGTTGTAGTCAGGATTCATAATTCTACAAACGAATAAGATTGTCTCTGACTAAATTTGATGATTTTTAATTATAATTTATATTAGACGTTTTGGCTAAATCTTTAGCCTTGATCAGTAGAATTTGTACAAGTTTGCGTGCGCGAGAGAATTTTAAAAATAACGATGTACAATAAATTTGCGCGCTCTAAGATGTTTAGAGCAACTAGCTTGCGCTTTTATTTGTCAAATTAGAATATCTAGGTCTAGGTGCCAACTGACAAACAAATGCGATTCTAAAATTTGATATTTCTCGCTCTTATAACAAAGTGATAGGTGACTTTTTAAAAATAAAATGTACTGCGTAATGCAAAAGAAAAGCGAAACTACTTTCCTATATATATCCTCATTCAATTGTCTTTTGCCTTTCTTCCGACGACATACATTAGTTGTTTAGTTTTCTCTTTTCTGGTGTCACACACGTCCAACATTAAGCGAACATATGGAATAACCCTCTGTTTGTCCCCTTATCCAAAGTCTATGGTCACTTTTATATACTATTATACTATTTTGGTGGTGAAGATGGTAATTATTTGCCGTGTAACTCTAGAAAAATTAAAATTTTAATCAAGTTGGTGTTGTTGGTGGTGGTGGTTAAAGACGGTAGAGTTTCGGAAATAATTACTGTATTCGCAACAAACCTCCAATTAATTATGTGACAAAGTGTTGCTATCCCTAATGCAAATGAACTGCGTAATATATACAACGTAAAAATAAGTAATTGATTTTCGAACTTTTTCAGCCTTTTTTTTCGCTTCGTTTTGTACATTCAGTTGCATTAATGAATTGTTTATTATTTCTACTGTCCCAAAAGAATCCCTTTCCCTCCCCTCCCTCCCCTCCCTCGCATGTAAAACAAATATATGTACTAACTTGATTATCCTCGAAATTATAAGTAAAACGAACTGCATGCAACGGAGAATAAACTGCTTTCCCAATTCTCTTCTCTTCTCTTCTCTTCTCTTCTCTTCTCTTCTCTTCTCTTCTCTTCTCTTCTCTTCTCTTCTCTTCTCTTCTCTTCTCTTCTCTTCTCTTCTCTTCTCTTCTCTTCTCTTCTCTTCTCTTCTCTTCTCTTCTCTTCTCTTCTCTTCTCTTCTCTTCTCTTCTCTTCTCTTCTCTTCTCTTCTCTTCTCTTCTCTTCTCTTCTCTTCTCTTCTCTTCTCTTCTCTTCTCTTCTCTTCTCTTCTCTTCTCTTCTCTTCTCTTCTCTTCTCTTCTCTTCTCTTCTCTTCTCTTCTCTTCTCTTCTCTTCTCTTCTCTTCTCTTCTCTTCTCTTCTCTTCTCTTCTCTTCTCTTCTCTTCTCTTCTCTTCTCTTCTCTTCTCTTCTCTTCTCTTCTCTTCTCTTCTCTTCTCTTCTCTTCTCTTCTCTTCTCTTCTCTTCTCTTCTTTTTAAACAATGTAATGGTTACCTGAAAACAAGCGAGACGCTTCCAACATCTTCCACTTCATGTTTCAACTGGTTTCCACGAACATCTGCGCCTGTAGGTTTAGTCAAACGTTTATATATTGAAAGACTGCACTTGGCATTCACCTCCCACGTTAAGGCATTAAATAATATATTATTATAATACTATTGCTATTGGTTATATTCGCTTGTAAAGGCAGAATAGCAACGTTTTTTAACTCAGTTGGAAGTCTTTTGAGTATAGAAATAACAAAATTTAAGCAAGCATCGACAGACTGTTTCGAAACAAAAGATTGATAAACAGAAATTATATGTTTTCATCTCCTGTGGATAAGTATAGAAAGTATAAGATAAAAACAAAACATTTTGTGTTACTAGCTGAAAAGATACAGCTTTGTCAGAAAAGGTTAAATTGTGTGATTTTTTTTTTTTTGTAGCTCTTAGGTGATATCTAAGAGTACATATATAATGCCTTTTAAAGTATAGTGAAAATAATCCAGTTTTGTTCCCATGATATGATGTGCCAAGAAATATTTTCTCTATAACGTTAATAACAAATAACATGTAAAAGTGCTTGATCTCGCCGACGTGAAATTTCCAGTATTTCGATCTACAATTTTCAAAACTCTATAAGTGGTAATTTATAGCTTAATAGCAATAGAAACTAGCGAGTAAACTAGTATTGGCTGCGTCGGTGTTTGATATAAACGATAGGTAATAGAATGAAATTTGTAACACCGTAAAAAATGTTAAATCAACTTTACTTAAATGGAAACTATCGAGTAAACTAGTAAAGGCTGCGTCCGTGTTCAATATAAAAATATGTAGTAGAATGAACTTTGTAACATCGTGAAAAATGTTATGTGTTATGTTGCTTATATATGTATGATTATGATTATGTCGCTATAGTGTCACTAGAACCGTAGATGCATGTATGCGTAAAATGACCAAAGGAGACTGATCGATGGTGGATATTTTTGTTTTTACTTTAATATTGTGGTTTGATTTTCAAATTACATTTTATACTTGCAATTTTATACTGTGCTACAACTAAGAGCTATCTAGTACATGACTTGAACTGAGAGATATAACACATACAGAACCAACTTGGAAGAGAGTATTGACTATAAACAAAGGAACACTTAATACAGCTACTTGCAGAGGCTCGTCGAATACTAATCTAAGTAGTTCTGTGTGCGTCATGTTACTCACTATAACGATAATTCTAATACATAAATCATATTTATGATTACAAGTGACTTGCAATTACTTAATGCTGATTGTCAGTATAAACAATCTAAATATGTTTTAAATATAAACTGGGTTCGCCTTTACTAAGGGGCTGTTTATATTTAAAACATATTTAGAACTGAAAATTGAATAATTACAAATGAATAATTTGCGCATTTCAATTGTCGACTCGTAACTTTCGAAGCCGAAGTTTCGCTACAAAATAATAGCAGTACTGTTTTATGTGACCCTTTTGTAGCGGAACTTCGGCCCCGAGGATTCTTTTTAAACTTTGTAAGGTTGTGCATAGTGTTTAAAAAAGAGGATTTGAAATTTTTCATCGAAATAAAACGGACGGATGGTGGGGCAATGCATTCACATAATTTCATATATCTGGCAAATTATTTATTCCACATGCAATTTTACAGTGTTGTAGCTGAATGACTGCTCGATAACTTGTTCAAGTTTTATATAAATTGTGCCAGGGGCACGAAAGTTACGAGTCGACAATTGAAATACGCGAATCAGTCATTTGGAAATGCGGAGTCACCTTAAAGGTACACACTCTAAATGACCACTCTCGTAAATGACCATAACCCGTAAGCGACCACCCCCAATCCATAATAAAGGGGTCGCTTACGGGAGATGGTCGCTTACGAGAAACTTAACACAGGAAGCCCAAACCACGATAACCCTAACACATGAAGCTCAAACCAATGCGTCATTTGTAACACGTCCAGAACTACTAAAAGTGGTCGTGGTCGCTTACGAGAGTGGTTGCTTACGAGCAATATTTATCAAATACAGAGTTTATATTGGAAACAAAACTGGAAATTGTATTGTTAGGAGATGGTCGCTTACGACAGTGTTCGATCAGAGAGAGTCAACTATACTTTAATGAATCTATAAACGGCCCCTTCCTTGGCCAAAGTTGGCCAATACATGTGTTCAATTGTTAAACCTTCCTCCGTTCTCATCAAACGGGGCTCGATCAATGCATTGCCAAGATAACTTGTAAAATAACAAATGTCATAAAGAATCATAACATATAACAAGAGCTTGTAAGACGTTTTTTGGTGGGTATTTTCGGGTATTCCCTTTATTGTGATATAATTGCAGATTACATTTACTTACAGCAACTACAACTAGTAGCAATAACGAAGAACTATGTTGTGAACTATGAAGCGTAACACAAACACAACCAACTTGGATGACAAAAGCAAATATTTTGTTTTTGTTTCTTTATATATAAGCAAATGCAAATTATGGAACACTAAATACAGCTCAATACTTGCTGAGAGAAATTTCTCCAGATTGAACTCATGCACCTTGACTAAGGATCGTCAAACATCGATAAAACACTAATCTTAGTAGTCTGTGTGAGTCACGTTACTCACTAAAACGATAATTCTAATACATATATGAATATTTAGGGTTTCAAGTGACTTGCAATCACTTCGTGCTGATTATATAGAATATATAATTAGAATTATATATATAGAATATATATTATAGCGCAGGGGACTATGGGTAACCTATGTATACTTTACTAGAACGCAGGGATGTTATGGCCATATTGTTACCCTTTTCAATGTGTTATTTATCATCTTTATTATTTTGACTTATCAAACAACAAGAAAGGCGTTCCGAATGCACATTTAGTTTCTGAACTGATCCATGATCCTTTGCGCCATTAGCTTGTGTGCTTTTCACGGGTGACAACCTTTCCCGTAAAGGGTGAGAGATTAACATCCATGCTTTGAAGTGTCCCCTTGTCATCTTCATATTACACATGAATTAGTGCAATGTCTTATAAGTATACATACTAAGCTAACATTTTTTTAAATGGAACTTAAGTCAGTTCTGTGTGCGTCACTTTACTCACTATAAAGCGGAGGTCAAACGGCTATGATAGTTGATGATAGTTGAAGGCGTCTCAACTATCATCAACTATCATTAACTATCCTGTACGCGCGGTCGAACGACAAAACCTATCATCGACTATCATGTGAAATTTGAGCATGCTCAAACTCTATGATAGTCCGTGATAGTCGATGATAGTTGGTGGTCGATCGCACATTATATTTGGAACTATCATCAACTATCATCAACTATCATTGCCGTTTGACCGAGGCTAAACGATAATTATAATATATAAATGAACAATTAGCTATTGTGTCTACTTGACTATTACACTTCCAAGCAATTTCTCAAGTTCACGGGTTAAATGCCTTTACTCTATTTATGTTCCACGCTTTTAATGTTTGTACTTGCTATTATATAACATTTTTATTATTATTATTACTCAGGCTATTAGATTACACATGACGTAATGCCACAGGTAAACCACCTTTCAATTACTACTCTATGACGTTTCCTGAGTAAACGCACTAGGTGCGTCTAGTTATTATTAATATTGAACTTGAACAAGCCATAAAAGATCGAAAAGTGTTTGAAATAGAACACTGTTGTTTATTAAGTTAGATGGCTAAACTCTAATTATAAAATATTAAATGTTTTAAAATGTTGTCATGTGATATCCAGATTAAAGTTTGTGTGATGTCCTAGATTATATACTCTAAGTTAACATTTTGCAATGGAACTAAAACCAACCTTTGTTTAGTAAATAATTGAAATGCAACCGGTGTATAAGTGAAATACAGAAACATGAGAAAAATATAATATGCCATTAGCCTGAATTGTACCAATACCGTGGGTCTCAATTTCGCCAAGGATATATGATATTATTCTCGTGTATCTGTGTTAAATAAAGAGTTTAATAAAACCTTGTTCTGAAGCTTATTACGTAACTCGGGCTACGTTTACACGGGACCGGACGAATTTTTGACCGGTCAAAAAAACATCCGCTTAATTACGGGTTCCGTTCACACGGGACCGCGCTAAACGTGCAATAATTTGGACTCCTAACCGGTCAAATATTCGACCTGCAAATTCGAGGACGATTTTTTTTGACCGGTCCGGTCAAAACATTGACCGGTACCGTGTAAACAGTTAGACCGGTCAAATATTCGTACGGTACCGTGTTAGCGTAGCCATAAACAGCCCAGCACGCATGGGCAAATGTTAAAACCACTGACAAAACTTATAATTGCCCGGTTCTGATGGTCTCGTCTGAACAGAACGAAAATATTGTTCGGTTCCGTGTGAACAGCATGTCCAGGACGAATTTTTGACCGGTCAAAAATTCGTCCGGTCCTGTGTAAACGTAGCCTCGGTAAGCGAAATTCTTTCGTAGATAAATTTCGTAAATGATCCCAAAATGATATGCGGGAATCAAAGCTTTTAAAAGGGAGTGACATTACCGAATACTCCAGTTTCATGTTATCTATCACCGCTGTACTATTTGACAACATACTCCAGTTTCATTTTTATCTAGCACCGCTGTACTATTTGACAACATACTACAGTTTCATGTTATCTAGCACCGCTGTACTATTTGACAACATACTCCAGTTTCATTTTTATCTAGCACCGCTGTACTATTTGACAACATACTACAGTTTCATGTTATCTAGCACCGATGTACTTTAGTATACTCTTGGCGTTTCCATGGAAACAGTTCGAATAACAAAGGTAGTGATATACTGGCATTAACGTCCCTAATGTCAGTATATCACGACCTTTGTTATTCAAATTGTTTCCATGGAAACGCCAAGAGTACATACCTTACTCTGGTCGTTATCTATTACGGATGTATTTACTAAGCTTTCACATAGAAAACTTCAACTTCACTTGGAGAAAATGTGCCACTACCAGCATAAAATGAGCAGTCAGTACCCTTGGAACAGCCAGGTGGAGGCTGGTATATTCTTGGTTCTGTGCCGGATGAATCCTTGTTACTATTAGCTAGGTTACCGATATACAGATCAACGTGAAAATCTGGTCCTTTTACATCATTCCCAAAAACAGCATCCTTACTACTTCCTCCTACTAGGTCCAGTTTGATTGGTTGATATCCATTGATGTTATTCAATGAATATAAGAACGCCTTGTTGGAGTATGAGCGTTCTAGTCGCGCTATAAAAATATCAATACAAAATAATAAATAGACCTGTTCGCATATCCGTACAGTGAATCATGCGCATCAAATGGAACCTCGTCTTGGAACTAAGTATTAGCTATAGGCTACGTTTACACGGGACCGGACGAATTTTTGACGATCAAAAGATCGACCTGGACATGCTGTTTACCCGGAACCGATCATTGCAATATTTTTGTTTGAGACCGGCTAGGCGTTCAAATTATTGCACGTTTAGTGCGGTCCCGTGTGAACGGAACCCCTAAGCGGATGTTTTTTTTTGAGCGGTCAAAAATTTGTCCCGGCGGTACCGTTAAAACGTAGCCTTACTCGTGGTCACTGAACGGAACTGTGAAACTGGTACTAATAACTTGGTGAAAAATCTCGTTTGCTGATTGGTTAATTTTTAAGTATATATATTGACGACGTCAATAAGAGAACAAAAAACTACAAACTATACTTAATAGCACTTTTCACGGTTTCTAAAAATAGATATTGCAAAGCTTTGTGGGATCGAAATGCGGACAAACTTTGAAAACAAGGCTTCGATTACAAAGAAACTAAGGCCCGGTTTATACGCCGAACTTCACATGTGCCGAATACAATTCACGAATTAAGTGCAAGTGAGGTGCGGCGTATAAATCAATTCAATTCGACAGTGTTGAATTAAATACGACTTCAGTCGAATCTGCGACTGAAATAGTCGAAGATACGGCAATGGTGCGTCAGTTGATTTAAACGTCGCATCTCACATGTACCAAATGTAATGCATGAAGTATTTTTAATTAGCATACATTTAGGGTTATCCACCATTCTCGTACCCAGTGCACCTCAGACGTGACAGGAGCGACCGAGGTGGTCTGGGCACGAGAATTGGTACATGTAGTAGAAGTATTTCATCTCAACATGGCGGACGGCAAAAATAATTGTATTTTGAATCAACGATCGCCGTCAATATCAACGACAAAAATTTTTTGAAGTTATGATATTCTTTGCATACTTCTGATCTAATTTCGGGGCACCTAATTTGGATGTGGCAGCCTAATTTGGATGTGGCAAAGATTGTGTAGTAATAATCTCCTCTCCCAAATCGCGAGTTTCCCATCGGGAGGTTCGACATGTCCTTAACCAGATAGGGTCCAATACGGTTTAATATGTACTGAAACGTTGACCTCAACATTCGGAATGTTATCTTAAACCTAACGTCGGAGTACGTTTTGCACACATTATCCAATCATCCAACATTCCTATACTTAATCGATCGCCTGCATGATCGATATACATTACGTGGAAGTGTTACAACTCTTCTTCCGGCCAAAACCATTAAAAGGGAGTATAAACAAACTTTTATCAAGTGCCTACCGATGTCTTGCGTACAAG
This sequence comes from Metridium senile, assembly GCA_949775045.1. NCBI lineage: Eukaryota > Metazoa > Cnidaria > Anthozoa > Actiniaria > Metridiidae > Metridium > Metridium senile. Next base: position 17,957,910 of record OX459103.1, read on the forward strand.
CAATTTAGGGTGAATTACATCAACATGTTACGTACGTCGCCTACTTCTGATAATATTACGAATAATAAAGTCGTTTATGTTACCCGCCATGTTGGAAAACACAGTGACCGACAGGGCCGGGATTGGGAATTATATTCGACACTTAAAATTCGACGTATAAATGGAATGCCGCATTTAATTATTTTAGTCGACTTAAATAGGAATTGTATTCGGCACATGTGAGTTCGACGTATAACCTAGGCCTAAGATAGTTATCAGTCGAAAAACCATAGTTTTTCCATGAATTAGAAACAACAAGACAAAAAATTATTGTTACAACATATTAGTATGTATTTTGGACTTAGCTTGTCCGCATTTCAATCCCATAATGCATCATCGTGACGTCATATGTAGAAAGCGCTATTAACAATCACTATCATATTCTGGTTTTGTGTCATATTATTTTTCGTCTTCACGCAATAGGGATTTAATTAACCCTCAACACCATCAAATTACAAGTGGTTCGTCCCTTAAATTGCCCTTTTAGACAACCAGAACTTCTTTTTATTTTTCTTATTTTAAGATAAAGATGTTTTTGTAAGTTGAGTTTTAGACAATCAGAACTTCTTAATTCTTCTTTTTTATTTTAAGATAAAAATAATACGTTAACAATTATATAAAACTCATATAGAATATCGAAAGTTATAGATTTTAAAGTGATAATTAAAATAAAGATAATTATGTAATTGGAATATTTTTTGTGATTATCACAATAATATTAATGTTCTGTTTTACTTACAATTCCAAGACACATCCGAGTATCCACCGAACACGTACGAACCTACACGGACAATAGTCACCGTCGGGCCCTTCCCGTCACATTGTGGATGGAAAGACTTAATTACGTCCCAACCATCTGTGGCGGTATTCCAGCATGTAACCCAATGGCTTCCTTTGTGGTAAGGCTCTAGATAGCCAAGCAAGGTCTTGAAATAGCTGGTATTCCCGTAGTTAGTCAGTATCGATGATTTCTCCAAGCCCCCTAAAACAAATTCACACCATATGAAGAGATTAAATGTTGTTGATGTTATCATTATGGATAAATTACTAAACAAATCAATGGAAGTCTTGAACTGACATTCCCGTAGTAAGTCAGTGTCGATGATACTTCAAACCCCCCTAAGACAAGGAAATATGGAATCAGAAATTAAAAATATATATATTTTGAAAAGCAGGCGGGCAGGCGGGCAGGCGGGCAGGCGGGCAGGCGGGCAGGCGGGCAGGCGGGCAGGCGGGCAGGCGGGCAGGCGGGCAGGCGGGCAGGCGGGCAGGCGGGCAGGCGGGCAGGCGGGCAGGCGGGCAGGCGGGCAGGCGGGCAGGCGGGCATAAAAAAACATTCACCAAAACCATAACTTACCATAAACATTTCTTGCATTAATAAAGACACTTCCAACACTATCCTTAAAGTTCGTTGCATTTGGAGTCACAAGTTGAGTACTGTTATTCAACTCGCACACTTTTTCATCTTGTAAAAAGTTAGCGCTATAGCATTCAGTGATAAATAGACAGGCCTCTTTGCACACCTCAAGGTTGGTTATAAAAGAGAACTTCTCGAAGACGTGGCCATATAGTCTTTTGTTCATCATAATAGGCAAGGTTCGTTGGAGACTGCATAGCTCTGCCAATGTAGTGTAGAGGGGGAAGAGCAGAATCAACTGTATGATGTATTTCAGGCATCGTGCTGCAAATAACAATGTGATCACCAGCTAGCGGTTAAACATTGTAGTGTGCCGGGCAGAATCACTACATTCGCAACGCATTCTCTTCTCTTCTCTTCTCTTCTCTTCTCTTCTCTTCTCTTCTCTTCTCTTCTCTTCTCTTCTCTTCTCTTCTCTTCTCTTCTCTTCTCTTCTCTTCTCTTCTCTTCTCTTCTCTTTTCGTCTCTTCTCTTCTCTTCTCTTCTCGTCTCTTCTCTTCTTCTCTGTAATGGTTACCTGAAAACAAGCGAGAAGCTCCCAACATCTTCCACCTCATGTTTCAACTGGTTGCCACGAACATCTGCGCCTGTAGGTTTAGTCAAACGTTTATATATTGAAAGACTGCACTTGGCATTCACATCCCACGTTAAGGCATTAAATAATATATTAAAATGATACTATCACTATTATATTATATGAATAGCACCGTTTTTTAACTCAGTTGGAAGTCTTTTGATTAAAAAAATAACAAAATTTAAGCAAGCATCGACAGACTGTTTCAAAACAAAAAAATTGATAAATATTAATTATATGTTTTGATCTGTTTTCGTGTCAGTAAAAGTTGAATTATGTGAAATTTTTTTAAGCTCTTAGGTGATACGTATATAAAAAAAGCAGAGCAAATACAGTTAAACCAGGAAATGATATCAAGTAAATTCTAAACCGATGTAATATTTTTAAGTACCAATATTCTGAAGTAGCTTTTTGGTTAGTTTCTCTAAAAAAAAGACTATTTATTACCAGGGTAATTCTAAAATTTCACCAGTAGATTCAAAATTATTTACCAAAAAGCCTTATCTGTTAGGAATTTTACCCAACCTACAGAAGCACTACCAAAGACATTAGAAAAAGACTATGATGGGGTACAATTTATATCGGTTTAATAATTTTTCAGCCATATAAAATGTAACATTTCTGAATGTTTAATGCTGAATTATATCATACATAAGTGGTGAATAAATATGAAAATGTCATCCATAGTTACCAAGGGCATTTTCTTGATAAATAGTTAAAATGTTCAACGAATGTTTGTGCGATTTTACTATTATCTGAATAGCTGTGCCTGAATGCAAAGTTTAACACGTATACAGTAATTTTTCTGAAGCTCATCGAAAACGGGAGATATTTTAGGAAAACCTATTTCAACGATCATTGCTCTCCGTTGCCATGGAAACGCCGATCGAGTTGGAATTGACATCAATATAAACTCCCATCTATGTTTGATGTCTAGTGTAAAATTCATTTTGATCAGACGAGGAAAAGTTTATCAATCCGCTTAATGAAAATGAGAAGTTTGGTCAATAAAGAAACTACTGGGAAACACCTTATTAACAATCAAAAGAAAGAAAAAACAAAATTTCCGAACCACCCCTCCCTAACGTATCTGACAGTCCATCAAGCGCGCAGAGAACTCTGGGAAGAAAAGACTGGGTCGAGTGTGAATATCCAAAATGGCGGCTTCGAGGTTGCAAGCCTTTGGCTTTAGCAGAAGATTTCAACGAATTGGTACGTATTTTCTTGTAATCTGGTTACTATTTTAAAACATAATTGATAACTATTAATTACATAATATCCCTGCTTTAATTTATATTGATTTTAGGCAGAATATAGCTAAATATTTGGTATTTTTAACCTCAAATTGTTGTACAAATTTCAACGTCTAAAAAACATTTCCCTTTACAAATAAATTTGTAATTTCTTTTGCGTTAAATCGTGTGCCTTATCTAAACTTGTAATCATTTAAAAAACTTGTAGAATATCTGTATGTTTACAGACAAGTCTTCATTACAGCTGCATTTGCTTTTTACGAGTAAACAGATTTTTTGTTTATCAATTTTACATTTAATTATCCCAGGGTCATTTACAAATCAATGAAATCGATTATCGGAAATTCAATCGATAAATCGATAACAGCTGATACTTAAACTTAACTCATATCAATTGATATTGGTTAATCAATGACCAATCAATAATCACAAAGACCATGCAATTGATAATCGTTGATTGACAATAATTAATACGATAGTCAATAACAATCTTTTTATTATATGGCTACGATAGTATGCGCGCTCTGATTGGCTTATTTCCGCTCTGATATTTTCCGATATCAGACCGTTGCCATGACAATGGTCCAATTTTCATATTTTTTTCAGACCGGGAAATTAAAAAACAACTTGTAAAGTATTGCAATAAATATTTTGTTAAAGTTTTGCCTTTTCATGCATGCAATTGTTTTTAGCCAGTTTAGTGTGTGTTTAATGTATTTTTATTCATTCAACAATGAGAGATTCGTCGATAAAATATTTGAAATTTCGTACATCGCTAAGAAAAAAAGCCATATAATAAACGATTGATCAACCTCGCTGCGCTCGTTCCGTACTGTCAAGACCTCGGTCTGATATTTTCCCGTACAGACCTTGCGCTCGGTTAATAACCTCTTAATATACAGTGAAGTGTTCATTGACCACAAATGATAGTTCCAAGTTCAGGTTCCCATTGCTGCACATGATAAATTATAGTTTTGCTATGCCAAGCAACGGGAACCTTGACTTGAACTATTATTCATGGTCACTGAACGGAACTAAACAGGGCAAAAGTACTTGGTTCTGATTGGCTAATGAAGGAGGGCATTTTTCCTTATCACTTGGCAACACAGGCAATTTCAAAACTTTGAAAAACACTTGTGAAACTACTAAGGTACTCTTAATTTAATTACTCGGCCCCCTATGATTACCTATAGTAATTGCAAATGTTATATACTTTTTAATTAATTATTATGTGTTTTGTACCTTCCTTTTTAGTCAATTCTGGGCAGCGTTTCCAAAGTAGCTTTAGAAGTGCCTTACAAGAAGAGGAAAAACATGCAGTAGGAACACTGAAAAACTGGAAAAAAATTGTAAGTAAAGCACTAAACTGACTTCAAATGAAGAATGCACGTACATTGTACTTATAGGTGTACATACAGTGACGTATTTTGTTATGGTTTTGCCAACCAACCATTGCTATTAGAACAAAGAAAATTAAAAAATCTATTGTTAAAATGGTTGGCAAATTAGCATGACAATACCAATGCTACACTCACCTACATGTATAATGATCTAAACTGTAAGGGAATAAGTAATGTTTTAGCACAGATTTCATAGGACTGAAAAGTTAATTGTGCACTTGTAATGTACATGCCTTGCCACAATCATGATGTTTGTTCAATGTTTTAGGATATATAAATAAACCTTTTTGTCCCAGAATACTCAGAAGAAATATAATTGGAGAAGTTAATTTCAATTTAACCCATTTTACGGGCATGCAAAAACTCTACTTATTAATTAACAAATTTATCGCTGATCTACAACAGACATTCAGGTCCTTACAAGTTTCCTTGGAAATACAATTGATTGATGTCCACCAAAATCAATTTTAAATGGCAAAGTTTTATTATTAATAGTGAACAGGCACGTGTGACTGAGAGCTGCTGTAATGTCTTTTGTTGGTGGGCGATTTTAATGACATTGATTGCATGTATGTCACTTTGTTTTCAGTCTCTGTTTATTGCCATTCCTGCTGCTCTCACACTAGGTTACAAGGCTTTGTTTGGTAAGTAACATCAACAAATATATAAATAATCAAACAAAATAAGCAATTAAATAAACAAATAAATTTTATCAACAAACAGAAAAACACTAAACTTACGTAACAGGCACATGTAAACAGACAACTAAACAAATAGACAGACAAACAGACAAATAAACAAACAGACAACAAAAAAAAAGAAACAAGCAAACAAACAATTTAAATACAAACAGACAAACAAGCAGACAAACTAACAAACTAACAGACAAACAATTACATAAATTCCAAGCAATTCCAACTTGAAATATATTTAATCAAATAGCATCATGACATTTTGTACCCTGCGAGCAGAGGTTCCTTCCTCTTACCTAGAACAACGAGAAAAGAAACCTTTGCAGCCACTTGCAATTAATCCTGTTGGGCATGCGCGTTTTCCAAAGGTCAATATTTTTGTGTGATAAGTTTAAATATTGTATTTCATGCAATGAGCAAAGATGGCGAAATGCTTTCTGTTTATAATGTCGCCAAAAACTCCATTCAAGAAATATAAGACATTGTTTAGTCTGTGGAGTAAATCAAATGTTGCATAAAGCTACAGGGGTCTTTAAATGCCAAATCTTGTTGGTCTCGGCCTTGACTGATTGAAATCAAAAGTAAACATCAAGGGTAATTAACTTGTGGGAAAGTGATGTTTTTTGTCATCACATGGGTTAAAAAAAAACCAGTTTAAAACCAGTTTATAGTTAGATAGCCCATAATGTTTTACATCCAGAAAATTGGATGTAAATACATGTAACCGGCTGCCGGCAGAGGTTTCTTTCCTCGTCGCTATAGGTAATAGAGAAAGAAATCTCTGCTCGCAGGGTAGACATTTTGAAATAATAAAATTCTTATTGCATGTCTATTTCCATTTTCAGTTGATCATGAGGAACATCCGAATGCAGATGAATATGTCCAATACCCCCATATCCGGATAAGGAACAAGGTATGTTGACAATATAACATTTCGTATAACCTACTTTTAACATGCAAGTTAGCATATATATATATATATATATATATATGTGTGTAAAATGACATGTTAATGAGGCTAGGTGTGTGTGCAGCTTAGAGCGGTTTTCGTATGAGTGGGAAACTGGCCGTAATATTTACCTCACAGTTACGGTACTGTTACTGTAGAAGTTTCGAATGTTTTTATAGAACTTACGGTATAGCCTGCGTAGCTGGCCCTGGGGGTGGGGAGAGGGATAAAAGGGGACGGAGGGGAGGGGGATGGGGAGAGAAAGGGAAGAAGGAAGGGCCTGCAGCGAAGACCCTTGATTTTCCATTACGCCCTCTTCCTAGCACTGTTTGTTGTCTGGTTTAGCTGTCATAATTGTCACCTCCATTACTAGTGTTTCCTCACATAAAAAATTTTCGTATTTCAAAATATATTATACTGTCTATTATATGTGTGACCCAAATTTTCACAATCCAAATTTATTTATCATTATAAACTTGTCTAATATAGTTCCAAAGCTCAAAACTCAAAAGAAATGAGCGTGTTTACTTCACAAACGGAAATCAAGTCTATTTTACATGACCTTCAAAGGTCAAGTAAACAATGCAGCATATCTTGCTTTATTCAGTCAGAAAGCGTATTCACCTTACCCAATGTGAAATAAACCAAAAATATTTATCAGTTTTGAACTTCTGATGATAAGGTCTCGCTTTTAGATATGTTATAGATCGAAATTTCTTGATCTCACTTGCCTGAAATAGCCGTTTGTAATTAGAGCTACTCGTTACAGCTCAAGCTACCGTTGGTCTGTTCAATATTGACATGTCACAATATAGCTAACAACAGCCAATGAGATTTCACCTGGTCGCTCTCGACCAATGGGAAGTTCGCGCACGGATTCTGTGCGCGAAATTATGGAAAATCAAGGGTCTTCGCTGCAGGCCCTCCCTTCTTCCCTTCCTCTCCCCAATCCCCCTCCCCTCTCCTCCCCTCCTTTCTCCCTAGGGCCAAGTTACGCAGGCTATTACGGTACGGCTACGGTACGGTACGGTCAGTTTCCCACTCGTACGAAAACCGCTCTAATATGCTTTAGTGAGGACTTCACGTTCTCGGCTTGAAACAAAATAAAATAGATGAATGATTTATTGATTTGCTTGAAACCACTTTAATTTAACAATGATTTTCACAGATAAGAATGCCATAAATATATGAATTGTCCCTCGAAGAAAACATATTAAAGAATATAGCTACACATACCTCATTAGCATGTTATCTTACACATATATGCTCATTTGCATGTTAGTAGAGGATTGAAAAAACGTTCTAAATGTTCTCAAAATACAATGATGTGAAACACTCCAACCATGTAATAGAAACAAAATAGTTACTAGTTAGTAAGTAGTCTATATTTAGGTCATTCCACATGAGACATTGAAATAATGAAAATTTGACAACATTAAAAAGCGTGCTCAAAAAGAGAGTTAACTGACTAAGGTTCTCATTGTGATTTTACTGTAATATTATCTATTCTATGTGATATAATTTACTAAGCAAATTAGGCAATTTTCTTATATTTGACTTACTGAATTTGCCATTTGTAATGTCCGTCACGTTTCTTGTAATGTCTGTCACGCTAAATATTCCCTTTTTTTAATATAAAAGACATTAAAACAACTAAAAAATATAGGTCTTCAGTAAGAAAACTTAACCTATAACCAAATGCTAAAAAGCAATTGTTTGCTATAAACTTCTCACAATTCACAGGAATTTCACTTCTAATTTACCCAACTGGAATTAGTGGTAGTTTTAGCTGTAATGTCCGTCATGGTCCTTTTGGACAAAAAACTGACAAGTCGAAAATTATTTCTGAAAACTTTTTTTCCTGCAAATTGTAGACAAGGTTCTAAGACAGTTGCGTGAAAAAATAAATTGTAAGATAATGCAACTGTGTATGAAACACAAGCTTATTTAGGTCTGTGAATGTAATGTCCGTCACGGTGGAATGGCCCATTTAGTGACTATTTAGTCACTATAAAATATATATATCACTTTTGTGATGCCTCTAATCTTAGAGTAGCCAGACACAAGTGTCCTAATTGGGGAGACTCAGAATCACTTCAGTTAATTGTTTTGGGACACAAGTTACTCGGCTCACATGTTCCTTTGTGGAGGGAGGAAAACCAGATAACCCGGAGAAAAACCCTTTGGCATAGGAGAGAAAAATTCATCAAACAAACTCAACTCACATCATCCTCGGGAACCCAAGGGTAATCTTCTGTCGCTCGTTTCTCGCTCCCAGAATCAGGGCATCTGAAAAAGTGCGGAAAAAAAACTTGGAAAAGTGCGGAAATTTTAGCAAATAGTGTGGAAAAGTGCGGAAATGCTAATTTGCATATTATTATTTATCTTTAATATTATTTTGATGCAAAATGAAGAAATTTTCCACTAAATTCCTGATAAAGTTGCTGTATTTTTATAGAGGCATGTGATTGGATGCTTTTTAGACCAATCAAAAGCGTTTATAGAATTAGATACTGCGAGGAACGCCTGGTAGATTATTGTCAAACGGCGAAAGAAAACAACTTTTTACAGTCGATTTCCAGCCCAAAATGGGATGAGTTCCGATGAAAAACTTCCTTATTTGAAGAATTATTGCCGAATTATTGTGTATTCAAGAACATTGTTAACAAATTTGGAAGTTTTTCTGTATTTTTCTGGCAAAAAGTGCGGAAAATGTCGAAAAGTGCGGAAAACGATAAATAGTGCGATTCGGTGCGATTTTTGAGAAATAGTGCGGAATCGCACCCTCGCACTTTTTCAGATGCCCTGCAGAATAAATACCCCTGGGAACGTAGCCTATTGGAGCTTGTTCCGGAAGTCAAAATTCAGCTCTTTCCTGACCTATTAGGTCGACCAATGAAAATCAAGATAACCATTCAAAGAAAGTTGTTAAATAAGTTTGAGTTTTGACTTCCAGAACAAGCTCCAACAGACTACGTTCCCAGGGGTATTTATTCTTGGAGCGAGAAACGAGCGACAGAAGATTACCCTTGGGTTCCCAAATGAACTCACATGTATATACATTGTAATCATACCTGAGTTGGGACTCGAACCTGGATCAGTACAGTAAACCACTAATGTAACCCACTTTCACACAACCATAAACATAATTTAACAAAGAGAAACAACTGCTTGTCTTTGATAGTGACTAATTAAAATGAGAGCTATTACACAGTAGCAATTTGATTCTATTTCATGGATATACATTTGTAGTGTTTGTGCTCTATTCCACAGTAGCAATTTCAATTGATTCTATTTCATGGATATAGTGTTTGTGCTCTATTCCACAGTAGCAATTTGATTCTATTTCATGGATAAAGTGTTTGTGCTCTATTCCACAGTAGCAATTTGATTCTATTTCATGGATATAGTGTTACTGTTCTCTATTACATCTGATGTTTATCCATGTATTATGTGTGTTTTAGGCATTCCCATGGGGTGATGGCGACCACTCCCTTTTCCACAATGATCATGCCAACTTTGGTTTTGAAAAAGCTGAAGAATCAGAAGAAGAAGAGGCAGAGGTTATACCCAAAGAAGATGTAAGTAGAGATTACAACATCAGCGGCCATGTTATATCGGCAGAAGAAGGGCTAAAGCTTAAAATGTCAGTAAAGTCAACATTTTTGATGGTATCAAAAATTTCATTCCATTTTCTGTCATTTATATCAAACACCAACCTAGCCTATACTAGTTTCCAGTAAAGGGAAGTTAAGTCAACATTTTTTACAGTGTTACAAATTTCATTCTATTACCTATCGTTTATATCAAACACCGACGCAGGCTATACTAGTTTACTCGCTAGTTTCCATTTACAGCGCAACGCGTAAAAGTATGGTCACTGATAATGTATTCGCATACTTCTGTCTCGCCATCGATCCAATAAGCGTTTTGATCCGAGACAAGATAACACAATCCTACCACGCTGATTGGATCGATTGCGAGACAGAAGTATGCGAATACATTATCAGTGGCCATACTTTTACGCGTTGCGCTGTAAGTAAAGTTAAGTCAACATTTTTTACGGTGTTTACAAATTTCATTCTATTACCTATCGTAAAAATATATCAAACACCAACACAGCCTATACTAGTTTACCCGCTAGTTTCCATTTAAGTAAAGTTAAGTTAACATTTTTAACCAATCAGAGTATAGTTCAGTGAACTTCTCTGATTGGTTGATCTGTGTGTTTAGTATATAGTTAGTTTATACTAGTTTACTCGCTAGTTTCCATTTAAGTAAAGTTAAGTTAACATTTTTTACGGTGTTACAAATTTCATTATATTACCTATCGTAAAAATATATCAAACACCAACACAGCCTATACTAGTTTACCCGCTAGTTTCCATTTAAGTAAAGTTAAGTTAACATTTTTAACCAATCAGAGTATAGTTCAGTGAACTTCTCTGATTGGTTGATCTGTGTGTTTAGTACACTGCATCAACAAAATAATTTGCATAAGTACAGATTTATATGGGAACCTGTTTATTATCATTTTTTCTTTGCAGCATTTCATAACCAGATTCATGGTTAATTACTTAATTGACGACCCTGATGACAACAGAAAGAAAAAGAACGAACACATGGATTTACTGAGACAACGGCGAGACGAATAGTATCCTTACTTACAAAATACAAAATATTAAGATACGTTACTTAATTATAGAGACCATTGATTTCATGTGAAAGAGCATATCAAAATTAGTTTACCCTTTTCAAAATTAGTATACAAACATTATACCCTTGAAACAAGTAGTACTAATTAAATAAAATAGTCATAATTAAACAATAGAATTTGCATAAAATATCACTATTTAGTACTATTTATGTTTCACGGTTTTAATGTTATACTCTAATGTAAAAGTAATGATAAAAATTGAATGAATTGAATGAATTTACAAAGATTTGGCTGAAAATTTGAACTTTGGGCTGACAACCTCGTTTTCGTGTTTTTGATACATTTTATATGCTGATAACTCTGCAGTGATTTGATATACAAGAACATATTAGAGTACAAACATTAAAAGTGTGCAACATAATTAGTACTAAATAGTGATATTTTATGCTAATTCTATTGTTTTCTATTGTTTAATTAGCACTATTTAGTACTAATTATTCACGGTTATATTGCTTGCACTCTAACTTACTTGTTTAGACATGCTCTTTATTTTAGTAGAAAAATAGTATCTAAACATTTCTGTTGTTAGTGTGCTCGTTCCTAGTACCTGCTCTTTATTCATAGGGTCTATATATTACACCCTTTTCGAGAAAGTTTGTCACGTGTAAAAAGCACAGAAACTAGTGGCGCAAAGGATCATGGATCAATTCAGAAACTAAATGTGCATTCGGAACGCCTTTCTTGTTGTTTCATAAGTCAAAACAGTAATTTCTCAATTACATATTGACAAGTGTAGCAATGTGGCAAAGTGTCCTAATAAAATTTACATAGGTTACCAATAGTCCCCTGCGCTACTAGCTTGTAGGCTTTTCACTTCATGGGTACTGACAAAGTGTCTCAGAAAGGGTGTATATCAATTATGTTAGAAATGGAGAGTGGTGGATAGTTTCCCTTGCTTTCCTGTCGATAATACCTTTTACTGGTACAACATTTTTCTTAACTTGATATTCAGTTTGGAGAAGAAGAGACAGAAACAACACCCTCCTGAGCCGATGGATTTAAATGGTCTTCTGACGGCAACTACACGAGCCAGTGAATTAAGCGTTGATGGATATTAAAACTTGATGTATATATATGATATTTTATTGGTTAATTAAGATGTGTGCTCTTTTGTGGTTGTTGACAACTTGAAAAAAATAAACAAATCAGTCTTTATTCTTAGTAGTGTTGCTTGTTTTTTAATGTTGTTGATGACACACTTTGATATTTGCTATTAATGTTGAATTTTTTTTTATTTTGAATTACAATAGCTACCCCTTACCCACAAAAAAGTAGGCAATAGAGTTAATTAACCGGTGAAACAATGTGTATTAGTTAAAATGTTTGCGTGTGCAAACACTGCTTCACACTGAAGATGATCATAGACTTTATCGAAACGTCTGAGAACTTATTGTCAGTTCTAATTTAAATGCTAGAGTACAAACACTAAAAGTGTGCAATACTTTGTACTATTTACCACTAAATAGTGTTGATTAAACAATAGAGAACAAAAGAATTTGCATAATTTAGCAGTATTTAAATAGTGGTATTTATGTTGCACACTTTTAGTGTTTGTACTCTAGTGTCAAAAAAACAAAACAATCTAATTGTAACAATATTTTTACTTTGTTTAATTCTTTATTAATAATAATAATACAAAATTACTGTGAAATAACTGGCTTTCATCAATAGCAGGATGTAATGAGCATGACAAAGAGCATTTCCTCTGATATCCAAACAGAGAAGTGAGTTAAAAAAACCCAGGTGCAGCCAAGTTTTCTTAACCAACTTCATAGTGTTTGGATGGAGGAGACACTGTCAATTGCTTGATCTGGCTTCTCAAACTATTAATAATTCTTGGAGAAATTCAAAGCAACATTTTGCCAGATTTAATGCTAATTAAAATCACATATCCAAACCTTCACGGTAATGATTTTGTTTTGTCATCATGATTTATAAAATGAGTGTGAGAAGCTAATTTGAACTCTGGGAAGAAGGACTAAGTGTGCAGTTGATCATACACTAGCATGTTTCTCTTCGTAATATTAAGTAATACATATTAAATTTTTTGCTTTTTCGTGCCAGGTTCCACCTTGTGGGCCCTCGCACCTTTATCATACAACTTCAACAATTCAGATGCACTTTGCATCTCCGCTCTCTTGTCTAATTCCCTTTGACAAGTATCTTGGTAAAATTTGGCTCCATTTTCTGCCATTCCAAGTCCTCTGGCTAGAAATGAGACATCACAGTCTACAACTGATTGTAATTGCTCATCGGAGAATGACACAAAATAGATAGGGTTTCTTTTGATTTGTTTCAGAAGGAAGTCTGAGACGGGTACAGCGGCGTCTATGTCATCATTGACTTCAAGGCTTTCGTTGCTTTCAAAACTTGGAGAGAATGTTGCAGTTCTTTGTAGAAATAACACTGAAATAATATTAAACAATATTATTATTGCAAAGCCCAAAAGTGTGACCGCAGATAATTTATTCACATTCTTTTGACATGTTTGTCTGTAGCTGTTTTGGATTAAAATGGACTTCATTCTAGCTATTTTAACCTCAAAATTCATCTGAAGATTGACATCATTCTTGTTTTGTGACTCACAGTGAGAAATGTAGACATTTAATCTAGAGGAGTTGATTGAAAAGAAGTAGAGTAAATATGAATAAATATTCGCCGTCATACTTTTGGGCTTTGCGCTGTAATATTTTTATTACTTTTTAGTATAAATAAAGTGATAAACTTTTATGGAAAATTGCATAAGGTGATTGGGAAATTCACATTATTTCTCAATAATCACCTACAACGTTTCATATGCTTTTAACGGGCATGCGCAAGGGTGGTTCCAGGTGGTCCCACCCCCCCCCCCCCCCTCCTTCCTTCCCAAATTCATATTGTGATCCTTTATGCTTTTGCACAATAATTATTGATCGTCTCGTTTTCCCAATCAAATCAAAAAGCTGGAACCCCCCCCCCCCCCCCCTTCATGAAACCCCTGCGCACGCCCCTGTTTAATAATAATATTAAATGAACAGCTTTTCTTCAAAAAAAGGCTGTGTATTTTTACTTTTTGAAATAAACACTTGTGTATTTAACTTGTACTAAAACAAATTAATTTTAATGTTCTTATTTCAAAACAAATCAAAATTTAAGTTTACAAATATAAATCGGATTTTGTGACATTGATACGAACGCATCAGCTGGCTTGACTGTAAATATAAGACAACAAACAGTACCTTCATTACTTGCAGTCCATTCCTCACCACCGTCCGTCACAAAAAGTTTTGTCTGATCATTTAAACTTCTCAAATATTCGTCATCTTCGATTTCTGTACCATCATCATCAAGAAAAACACGGATATTCGCTCCTTCAAGCCCAAGAAGCTCACTAGCTTTTTCCTTTAGTTCTTGCAGACTGCCCACAACTATTCCTTTGAGCTTATTTCGCTTTGAGTTGCAGATTTTGAAAGGTTTTCTAATTGAATCCATTTTGTTTCACTTCAGTCCGCCATTTTGGTTCCACGCGGTTTGGGAGCCTAGGCTCCAAACCACAGGCAACCCGCAATTGAAATCAACCACACAGCAAATTAAGTAAATGTATTTTATTATTTGAATTTATAGGCTACAATAGAGTGATTTTCATAAACCCGTGAAATACGTGCTAGCGTATTAAGTACTATTACGCTTTAGTATAAATACAAAGGTGATTATACAAAATCGCGCGCTCTGATTGGTTTGCTATCTCGGATTCATCAGCCGATAATCACCTTTTCAGACAAATAGCTGCCAGTAGTTGTTTTGTCACTATTAGCGAAGATGAAATTGAAAACTTTAAAGAAAATGCTGTCCCAAAACGACAAAAGAAGCTACTAAGTTTGGTGTCAAGCAATTTAAAGGTATCATAGTAAATTTTCACGTTTTTTTTTTGTCATTATATGCGAGACAAAGTGTACAACTTTTACGCGTAACGGTCGCGCTTTTAAAAAATAAAATATTTTCACTTTCAATGCTGTTTCCTTCTTTCTTTTTTGAAATAATCACCTTTGTATTTATACTAAAACGATTATTCACCTCAGGCGAAGTGATTATCGGTGAATATTTACCTCGTAGCTCGGAGACTCACCGCTCGGTAAATATTCACCGATAATCACTTCGCCTTCGGCGAATAATTGTTAAATAATTCTTTTGTTTTCTTTTGTTTGATTCTTGCTATTTAATACTATTTTTCAAATAAGTTACTTTTGTTTCACGGGTTTATTATAAAAAAAAAAACACTCTATATCACAAAAGGCTTTCCACAAACGTTTTTTTTAATTTCACATTTCAATTCTACACAATACCGGACATATAAAAACATTCAGACATACTTTCAGACATAAGACATAAGACCAGAGGTAGCCCAAACTTCAAAGCTACAGATAATGAGTGTGGGATGCCTGTGGTCTTACCAGCTGTACGGGATTGTGCATAGTTTATTAGGATTGTGCATATTAACTATGGATCGTGGTAATCTTTGATTCTTGGAAGATGTCGTCCAGAGGAATATCTATTCAGCCTCTAACATTTACCTTGGATAAGAAAAAAAATAATATCTTAGAAAACTTGGCAGTTACTTTAGTTTTTATTCTTTTTTTCTTTTTTTTTTATAATGAATATATACATCTTATTAGACAGTTTGATGTGTAATATGGCTGGATGTTTTACGAGTGAAACGCTTTACTTTGACGAGCCTTTAGGCCAGTCAAAATGCAAGTGAGCGAGTAAAATATCCAGCGTTATTATATGGCTTCGATAGTACGCGCGCTCTGATTGGCTGATTTCCGGTCTGATATTTTCCCATATCAGACCGTTACCATGACAACGGTCCAATTTTTGTATTTTTTTCAAACTGGGAAATTAAAAAACAACTTGTAAAGTATTGCAATAAATATTTTGTTACATTTTTGCCTTTTCATACCTGCAAAGTGTTTTTAGTGTTGCTTAGTGTGCTAGGTAATGTATTTGCGACCAGGCCTGCATACGAATTCACCAAAGTTGTTAGCCTTGAGCCCGTGCATTTTTGTAATGTGGCATTGTATATAAACATAAATAAAACGAAGGGAAAACTCCCAGCTCGCCGTTCATTCAACCAACATTCGCATGTATTTCGATATTTTTTTATTTTCATAAAACAGTACGTGTCGAAGGTCTTTGAATATATTGAAAGAAGAAAATATACAACGGATTAAGAGTGCAATGTTCATGTGAAACTTCTTTGCACCTTGATATAATATAATATATACATGCTTTAGTCGAGCTCCTTTCATCATGGTTCGCAGAGTCGTGTTTATAACTGCGAATTTTGTTTCGACTCGTTTCGACTTGTCAGAGCTGCACAGCTGGCATCACTTGTTCTTCTAGAAGAAACGAGAACTAACGAAAAAGATTTAGAATGGCTTCTCTTGATATTTTGGACTTGAACGACGATTCAATGAACGTTTGAAGTCGTGAAGTTGACCGTCGTCCCTAATGGCTTCTAAACCTATGCAAAACCCGCACTGACCAATTATCATTTCGTGGGAGGGGAGCCACGACGTATTAAAAAAAGTTTATTTGATGCTTTACATTTTCAAGAATGATTTTATTTTATTGACGATAATGGTGATATCATGTTGTAAATATTGTTTCATATTGATTTTTAAAAGTTTTCTGAGTTTTAGTTTCAATTTTTCTGACCGAAAAAAATGATTTGTACCCTACTCTACTGAGGCAGGTTTTGGTGCGCAATTTTTTCCTGTCATGGGTTATGCTAACGACTTGAGCTTGTTAGCTTCGCGCTGATTGGCTAGTTGCATTTTCTTGTATCACAACTGTGTTTAATGCATTTTTATTCATTCAACAATGAGAGATTCGGCGATAAAATATTTGCAATTTCGTACATCTCTAAGAAAAAAAGCCATATAATAAACGATTGATTAACCTCGCTTGTTCAGTCTGTCCGGAAAAATATCAGACCTCGGTCTTTTTGTACGGACCTCAAACTGTATAATAAGTTATCTGTTATCCAACCACCAGGAAAAAAGTTTTTTTTTTTTTTATAGAGCAAAATATTTTATCACTTGAAAGACAAGTAAAAACATCACTGGTTATTTTTTCTTGATCTAGTTCTAATCCTGGGATGTTTTTACTCGTCTATGACTAGTTGGATAATAAAAATGAATATGTATTGCTTAAAAACATCTATGAGGCAATAAAAAAGCATATAAAATTTGAGAACAAAGTTTTTTCTACTTCTATGTACAGTACGAATCGAAAAACAGTGGTCATCCAGACGTATTTTAGAAATCGTTTATGCTTCGTTGAACAACTGACTCACAAACAACTCTAACAGAATAACTACAAAAAGTTTATCAAACTACACATCAGTCAATTTCCTTGCGGTGATACAGAAACTACTACACCACCGCAAGAAGTTTGAATGATTTGTAGTATATTGTTTCTAAGTTGTTTCTGAGTTGTTGTTTATGCTTCGTTGGGCAACTAACAAACAACTCTAACTTAACACTGAAAAAGTTTATCAAACTTAACTCTGATCAAACTGCACATCAGTCATTTAAACTTTTTGCAGTGATATAGTAACTATGTCACCGCAAGAAGTTTGACTGTTGCGTAGTATGTTGCTCAGTTCTATTAAAGTTGTTTGTGAGTTGTTCAACAAAACATGAATGATTTCTAAAATAATTCTGGATTCGATTGGCACTGTATTATTAAAAGTCAAAGGTGCATGAAACACCCAGCGCCGGGTATAGTGGATAGAAATCGAATAATTAACAAGGATCGTAGTTGTGATTATCGATTTTTATCGATTAACCATGCATATTAAAGGATTATTAACCGAGCGTGAGGTCTGTACGGGAAAATATCAGACCGAGGTCTTGACAGTACGGAACGAGCGCATCAAGGTCCGTACATAAAAGACCGAGGTCTGATATTTTTTCCGGACAGACTGAACAAACGAGGTTAATAAATCGTTTATTATATGGCTTTTTTTCTTATCGATATATATACAAAATCACAAATATTTTATCGCCGAATCTCTCATTATTGAATGAATAAACACACAAACTAAACTGGCTAAAAATACTTTGCAGGTATGAAAAGGTAAAACTTTAACATTCAAAATATTGATTGCAATACTTTACAAGTTGTTTTTAATTTTACGGTCTGAAAAAAAATATGAAAATTGGACCGTTGTCATGGTAACGGTCTGATATAGGAAAATATCAGACGGGAAATCAGCCAATCAGAGCGCGCGTACTATTGTAGCCATATAATAATAATCGATATCAATTAAGTGATTATTATCGATGAATATATCGATTTTATCGATGAATTTCCGATTTTATCGATTAGTGTCGTCTATACCGAGACTAGCTGCTGAAGTGGTGTAATATTGTTTGATTGAAATCCCACCCACAACTAATTCAGTCTCCCCTTCTTAGACCCACGATCTACAATCTACGTTATGCACTAGTCAATTGAAACCCCCGCCCCCCGACCCCCGGGAAATACCGGGGAATTTAACGTTTGGGTAGTGTTAAAATCAGACATTTCCCCTGGTAGTCGGGGGCACATTCACTGTTAAAGCCCCCGCTATTGTGGCCCCGCTATTTTGGTCTAGTAGTAAATAACAAAACAAACACATTTCACTCCAACTGCAATTTCCTGTGCCACGCATAGCTAATCTTTGTGTGTTCCATTCTGATTCACAAATATTTAATGTCCAATATTTTCAGGGGCGTCAGTTGGGTTTCATAATGTCATTTTAAGTATAAAATGAACAATGCTTGTAAATATTGCTTAATGAATAGTGGTTTTATTTGCACTTTTGACAAAGCCATTTTCCCTAAGGGGCAGCTCTGAGGCCCACACAGGAGAGATGATACCACATTATATCACTCTCTTTGCTGTCACAGCAATCCAAACGGCTGCATGATTACAGAGGCAAAATTTCTCAGGATCATCTACAAACAAAATTAACCAAAACAAATTAATGTAAGATATATCAATAATGGCAAAATATCATGGATAAAATCTTCAACATTCGTGATTTGTTTTCATTAAAAGTACGCATGTTGACTCACCTTTCGTTTTTCCATTCTAGCAAAGGATCGGAATATTAATATCATCCACACCTATAGAATACCGATGTTAGAATACCAATGCTTTCTGGGTATTTTCCAAGATGGCCGACCTCTAGTTTCCAGGCCCTTACATATTCAAACGAGCGTTAAAATCCCCGCTCGCTGCCCCGCTGCGAAGACAATTAGTTAAAATCCCGACCCCCCGGTGCAATATTGCTGTAAAAGCACGTTAAAAACGCGTCACGTCCCCGTTCAGTGCCCCGCTAGTCCCGGGGGTCGGGGGGCGGGGGTTTCAATTGACTAGTGCATTACATACACGATGTTTTTGCAGTTTAAAGGTGTATATGAAAAAATACCTTTAGGTTTGCCAGGCCATCTACTACAAAAGCCCCCGGTAGACGTCACCATTAGTGTTGTGACTTTTGTCTGATCTTGTAAACTAATCCATACTTTCAAATATTCGTCTTCTTTGATTTCTGTGCCATCATCGTCAGCAAAAACTTGGATACTTCCGCTGTCAAACCCAAAAAGCTCTTTAGCTTTTTGCTTTAGTTCTTTCAGACTACCCACAACTATTCCTTTGAGCTCAGTTCGCTCATAGTTACAGATTTTGACAGGTATCCTTTTTGACTCCATTTTGGTTCCACGCGGTTTAGAGGCCTGGACTCAAAACCACAGGAAACCCGCAAAATTGAAGAGTTTAAATGGATTATTGTGGATATTTTTGGCTGGCGGGGCTGATTATAGAGTTTCCCTCTCTAGCTTACTTATGTTTTCTTCTTCAGCTTATTACATTTGGATATTTTTAAGATAATTTTATCTATGAAGAATTTCCAAGTTCATCGATATTTTTGTTCATTTCGGTCCATTGTTTAACATTTTAAACGGACAATATACCAATAATTTTCAGACATTATTTTTTTTCTTTTGAAACAATAAAATTATAGTCCTTTGATAAACCTTTAAAGAAACACATTTAAAGCTTATAAATGTCATTTTTGACCCATTATCGCGTATTTTTCAGAGGTTATTTTCTCATTGCTTTAACGTTTGTAAATCTGATGGTTTGTGATAACAAACACAGACGTACAAATGATAAATACGAATACTAGATCAAGAAACCCTCTGGTTTCTAGGGTACCCAGAAGCCTAACTTGTCTCAATACACAATAATTTGAAAACAGCTAGCAAAACAAAAATTGCTTGACAAAAAACTTCATAAAAACCTCATCGGATCATCAATAAATCAACCACACAGCTTAATAAAGTAAATATATTTTATTATTAAAATTTATAGGCTACAAAATATCAGAAAAATATTTCTACAAAAGTTATTTTTTATTTTAGGTTTGAATTCTCCATATAACGGACATAAGACCAGAGGAAGCCCAAACTCCAAAACCACAGATAATCAGTGTGGGATGCCTGTGGTCTTACTGGTCGCTTGGATCGTGGTAAGCAGATGTCGTCCAAGCTAAGGCTTATCTTGGATTAGAAAAAAAATGAATATCTTTTAGAAAACTTGGTAGTTACTTTCAACTTGGTCCCCAGGGCCCCCTCCCTTTGGTCAGTTTCTGTGGGGCGTTAAGGCAGAGTGCCCTGGGAACGAGGTTGAGTTACTTCATGGTTTTATTCCTTTTTTTGATAATTTTATTGTTGAGGTATAAAGCAACTTGAAAGATAAACAAATATTGTGGAACCCCGTTAATCCGACCACCGAAGGGACAGCCCAAAGTGGCCGTATTAACGGGGTGGCCGTATTAAACGGGTAAATTTTGCAGAAAATGTGTCCATAGCATTTCGTCGGGACGTAAATAAGGGGGTGACCATATTAAGCGGGTAGCCGTAGACACAACTTGTACAAACTAGAATGGATATATGGAAAAGGAACTAACGGATCTTAACATCGTCAATAAAGAATAGAAGTGGTTGGATATTAAATGGAATGAGCCATTGAAAGTGTTCGGTATATTGTTTGATTAGAATCCCATGTACCACTTCTATCTATTTATATGAATAGAATGGAGTGGAGTGGAGGGAAGGGAAGGGAAGGGAAGGGAACGTATCTGGCATTTTTTGCCACTTATAAACGTATCTGGCATTTTTTGCCACTTATGAACGTATCTGGCATTTTTTGCCAGTTATGAACGTATCTGGCATTTTTTGCCACTTATGAACGTATCTGGCATTTTTTGCCACTTATGAACGTATCTGGCATTTTTTGCCAGTTATGAACGTATCTGGCATTTTTTGCCACTTATGAATGTATCTGTCATTTTTTGTCAGTTATGAGCGTATCTGGCATTTTTTGCCAGGTTTGAGTGTGACGCATGCAGCCACGTGACTTTGTGCAAAGTTCGAATTCGAAGTGAACATGGACGTGAACATGGACGTAGGCGCCAGTTTAGACGAGGTAAGTACTTGTATAAGATAAGATAGAGTAAGATTAAGAAAATATATAATAATTCATATTGTGCTTTATGTTGTTTCTTTCTTTAATGCCATGATACCCCGGGAAATAACAAAAAATATAGACTTGACTTTGAAATCATGCCCATCGGCATGCTTTTGCGAAAGCACATAAATATTATGAGCCTGACCGATCTTACCCGATATTTTCATTAATACCGAACCGTTCTTAATTTTCCTAACTTGTATTTTACTTCAACTAAAAACATATGTAATGATTTCAGTTAGTCGGATGACATTCAAAACTGTCAAAATAATACCAACAACTTAAGCTTCAATTAGTAGATTAAGTTTACTTTTTAATTACAATAGACGTGTTTTGACATGCTTCTATGCTTTTTGTGAATGAAAGTCTTACGGGAATGAGGCATGGCATTAAAGAAAGAAACAACATAAAGCACAATATGAATTATTATATATTTTCTTAATCTTACTCTATCTTATCTTATACAAGTACTTACCTCGTCTAAACTGGCGCCTACGTCCATGTTCACGTCCATGTTCACTTCGAATTCGAACTTTGCACAAAGTCACGTGGCTGCATGCGTCACACTCAAACCTGGCAAAAAATGCCAGATACGCTCATAACTGGCAAAAAATGCCAGATACATTCATAACTGGCAAAAAATGCCAGATACGTTCATAACTGGCAAAAAATGCCAGATACGTTCATAAGTGGCAAAAAATGCCAGATACGTTCATAAGTGGCAAAAAATGCCAGATACGTTCATAACTGGCAAAAAATGCCAGATACGTTCATAAGTGGCAAAAAATGCCAGATACGTTCATAACTGGCAAAAAATGCCAGATACGTTTATAAGTGGCAAAAAATGCCAGATACGTTTATAAGTGGCAAAAAATGCCAGATACGTTCATAACTGGCAAAAAATGCCAGATATGGAGTAAAAAAAGTTCTTTAAAAGACATGGCCCTTCAGGGGCTCCGTAGATTCTTGAATTAATGGAAGATGTCGTGCAAAGGAACGTCCATTCAGTCTTCGGGGCTAAGCTAAGATTAGAAAAAAAATAATATCTTAGAAAATTTTGATTAGTTGGCTTAATTGGTGACATGGAAATTGAATTAGTTGTTTTGATTTTAGCAATTAATATATTATGTGTTACAGTGCGAATCGAAAAACCGTGGGAACTCAGAAATATTTTAGAAATCGTTTATTGTTCGATAGTTCGTTTATTGTTCGATCGTTGAACAACTCACAAACAACTCTAACTACAAACAGTTTGTCATACTACACATCAGTCAAACTTCTTGTGGTGATATGGTTGTTTCTGTGTTGTTCAACGAAAAAAACGATTTCTAAGATATATCTAGATGCCCACGGTTTTGTGATTCGCACTGTAAAAACACTACATCCAAGATATAAAGATCAGATCTAGCTTTGACTTTATACAGCGGCTAATCTGAAAAACAGTGTTCATCCAGAAATATTTTAGATATTTTAAATGTTTTTTTTCGTTTATGCATCGTTGAACAACTGACTCACAAATGAACTAACAACTCTAACTAAGCAAGAGTACAAACATTATATCCGTGAAACAAGTAGTACTAATTAGTACTGAATAGTGCTAATTAAACAATAGAATTAGCATAAAATATCACTATTTAGTACTATTTATGTTGCACGCTTTTAATGTTTGTATTCTACCAAACGTTTATCAAACTACATATATCAGTAAAACTGCTTGCGGTGATACAGAAACTACCATACAACCGCAAGAAGTTTGACTGATATGTAGTATATTGTTTCTAAGTTGTTTCTGAGTTGTTCAACAATAAATATTTTAGAAACAGTTTATGCTTCGTTGGACAACTCACAAACAACTCTTACTACACTGAAAAAGTCCCGGGGGGGGGGGGGGGGGGGGGTACTTGACCCAGTTTCTGACGGGGACGTTCCGCTGGTACCTCTAAACCCTGACCCTATTTAAGACAGCAGAATCCTAAAAATATGTACCCTATTTCAAGACAAATAGGTAAAAAGTAGACCCTATCCAAGACTCAAGGGGGAAATTGTATACCCTAGGTAAGGCAATTTAAGACAAATTAGGCTAAATTGTATACCCTATTCAAGACGCCAAGGCAAAAAACCATACCCTATTTGGCGGAACGTCCCCGTATAGTAAATAAATGGGAGTACCCCCCCGGGGAAAAAGTTTATCGAACTACACATCAGTCAAACTCCTTGGTGATATAGAAACTACTATACTATCGCAAGAAGTTTGACTGATGTGTTGTATGTTGTTTCTGAGTTGTTCAACGAACATTATAAACCGATTTCTAAAATAATTCTGGATTCGATTCGCAATGTATTAATTATTAAAAGTCAAAGGTGCATGAAAGACTCAGCGTGGATATAGTCGATAGATATCGAATAATTAACAACGATCGTAGTTGTGATATCGATTTTCATTGATTAACCATATTAATCGATATCAATTAAGTGATTATTATTGATGAATATCGATTTTATCGATTGGTGTCGTCGGGAACAATGATGAGACTGTTCAAGTGGTATAATATTGTTTGATTTAAATCCCACCCACCACTAATTCAGTCTCCGCTCTTCTAAGACCTACGATCTACAATCTACGTTACATACACGATGTTTTTTTATAGTTGAGTATATTTAAAGGTACCTTTAGGTCTGCCAGGCCAATCACGTCCATCAGTCACCATTAGTTTTGTGACTTTTTTCTGATCTTGTAAACTAATCCATAGTCTCAAATAATCGTCATCTTCGATTTCTGTGCCATCATCATCAGCAAAAACACGGATTCTAGTGCCCCTTCCAACCCCAAAAAGCGCTGTAGCTCTTCTCGTTATATCACTCAAATAGGTCACAGATATTCCTTTGAGCTCAGTTCTTTGCAAGTTGCAGATTTTGACAGGTATCAGCTTTTTTGTCGCCATTTTGGTTCCACCCAGTTTGAAGGTCTGTGCTCAAAACCACAGGAAACCCGCAATTGCAGAGTTAAATGGATCTTTGTGGATATTTTTGAGGATATCAAATGGCTGGCCGGGTATTATAGATTTTCCCTTTCTTACTTATGTTCTCTCCAGCTTATTACATTTGGCTATCTAAGATAATTTTATCCATCAAGAATTCCCCATTTCTTATCATTTTTGAGAATTTTGCATGGGCTATAAAAATATCGTTATTTTGTTCATTGTGTTTAATTATTTAACATTTTGAATGGACTATATATCACAAAACGTTAGACATTGTTTTTTCTTTTTTTTAAACTATCAAAGTGAGTCCTTTTGAGCTTACAGACCTGTCAAAAAAGTTGTCATTTTGACCCAATATGGCATAGTTTTTCATTTTCAAAACTCTTTCAATTATCCCATATTTTGGCTGGGGTACCAGAGGTTATTTCCTCATTGATTTAGCGTTTGTAAATCTAAATTGTATACACAGTAATTTGAAAACAGTAAAAATCAATTAAAAAAAGTTTGCTTGCCAAACAACTTGCTAAAGAACTCATCGGATCATCAATAAATCAACCACACAGCTTAATAAAGTAAATATATGCAGTATGATTTGAATTTATAGGCTACAATATATCACAAAAGGCTTTTTCAAACGATTTTTTTTTATTTCACATTTGGATTCTACATATAACGGACATAGGACCAGAGGAAGCCCAATCTCTAAACCCACAGTAATTCTTGGAAGATGTCGTCCAGAGGAATATCTATTCAGACTCTAACGTTTACCTTGGATAAAAAAAAAATAATATCTTAGAAAACTTGGCAGTTACTTTAGTTTTTATTCCTTTTTTTTTTTTTTTTTGATAATGAATATATACATCTTATTAGACAGTTTGATGTGTAATATGGCTGGATATTTTACGAGTGCAACGAATTACTTTGACGAGCCTTTAGACCAGTCAAAATGCAAGTTAACGAGTAAAATATCCAGCCATATTACACATCAAACTGTTTAATAAGTTATCTATTATCCAACCACCAGGAAAAAAGGATTATGCTTTTTTATAGAGCAAAATATTTTATCACTTGAAAGACGAGTAAAAACATCACTGGATATTTTTTTCTCAATCTAGTTCTACTCCTGCGATGTTTTTACTCGTCTATGACTAGTTGGATAATAAGAATGAATATGTATTGCATAAACATCTATGAGGCAATAAATTACAAACATACAAAATTTGAGAACAAAGTTTTTTCTACTTCTATGTACAATGCGAATCGAAAAACAGCGGCCATCCAGAAATATTTTAGAAATCGTTTTTGCTTCGTTGAACAACTGACTCACAAACAACTCTAACAGACTAACTACAAAAAGTTTATCAAACTACACATCAATAAAGCTGCTTGCGGTGATACAGAAACTACCATACAACCGCAAGAAGTTTGATTGATGTGTAGTATGTTGTTTCTAAGTTGTTTCTGAGTTGTTCAACAATAAATATTTTAGAAATCGTTTATGCTTCGTTGGACAACTCACAAACAACTCTAACTACACTGAAAACGTTTATATCAAACTACACATACTATACTATCGCAAGAAGTTTAACTGATGTGTAGTATACTGTTTCTAATTAAGTTGTTTCTGAGTTGTTCAACAAACAATAAACCGATTTCTAAAATAGTTCAGGATTCGATTGGCACTGTATTATTAAAAGTCAAAGGTGCATGAAAGACTCAGCGTGGACACGGCTTAAAAAGGTCTGATTGGCTAATCACATTTGACTTATGCGCATGCGTGTTCCAATATACCGCGTAAATTTGCGGGCTTCGCATGAGCATCGAGGTTCAAAACAAGGGATGATTTCGAGTTAACTGCATTGGTTTTCTTTAAACATTTACTGTTTTTCGCCGAAATAATAATGTTTGAACTTGTATGGTGTCATTTAAAAAGCAGATGTTGCAATGTGACTTAAAAATCTTATGAAATTCCTCGTCGATTTAACGGAAAATGGCCTTCAAGTTTGGTTATTGATGGCTGTTTTTTATCTTCGAACATTTAAAAATGAGGTAAGTCTCTCTTCTTGTTGTTTTCATTATGATCATTTTATTTTCCTCTATTGTTGTTTTATTTTCCTTTATTATTGTTTCATTGATTTATCCTGACAGCTCACTTGAATGTTAAGTTTAATTATTTGAGTGTAAAAGATCAAAAGCTATTAACTCATGCCGAAGCTTTGTATCGTTTGCTTCACCGACTATAACTTATATTTATATTTTCATGTACAGTTAAAAGCTTATCATAAAATTAAAAGCATTTATATCATCACTTTTGAAAATTTGTGGTTCTTAATAGAACCTGTTTGACGATTTGTTATTCGTCATTTGTGGATAGTCGACAGCTAAGTGTGTTTTGTAGCTGTGTGTCTTGTAAGACCGCCTTGAGTTTTGTACGTTTTTGTGCATCCAGGATGAGGGCAACTTAGAAGTGGATGCTCTTTTGTATTAGTAGTAACTGCTGTGGATTGATCCAACTTTGGCTTGTCCTTGATGTTGTTGTGGACTGGTTGATTCTGTGCATTGGGTAGTGAGGACAGTGTACAGGCAAAGTTTGATTGAGCTTTAACTACCATGGCCATGTATGATGTTTCGTCAAAGTAGTCTTCTTCTTTAATTTTCACATCTTCATCATCATCATCATCATCATCATCACTTTCATTATCAGATTCACTGTCATCATCGGCATCATCATTTTCACCGGCCAGATATCTATTAAAAAATTTAACATACTTTATCATAATTGTTAACAATTATTTGCTAAAATTACATGGTGGATAGTTACTAAGCTCTGTGTCCTTTGAGCATATACAATGAGAGCACACATTATTACAATCATTGTGTTATTTTAATGGTTTTAGCAAATACTCAATATGAAATGTGGTTACTCAATATACCTGTTCATTGTTAATGCCAATTGTTCAATTTTTTCTCTTAATGGATCCTGACAAACTGGACAGACTACACCATTAGGCACTGCATATGGATGGTCCCCCTGTTCTCGATCAGCTCGTAATATACAGCATTTGTGGAAAGAATGGCCACACGTCAGTCTTTGAACATTTGGCTGTGAGTCATCATCTGCCTGGCTGTTTGGGCTGTCGCAGAAAAGCATTGCATCTGGTTCTTTGTCACATGTGAATGCATACCCAAGAGGAAAACACCTCTGGTCAACTGTGGCATCCAATGCGGGTAAGTAGTAGGGCTTAAAACAAATATTCAAAAAGAACTGTTAGCAATCACAGTTTGTTATAAAAAAATGTTTGTAGAGAGTGAATCCCTTTTGTTGCCTTGTATATACACCTAATTGCAATAACATTGTCATATCAAAAAGAATATTGCAAAATAGGAATTAATTAAAAGACAAAAGCAGATTACTCAAGCTGAACTTAATCTTTTGTTTTTAATTAATTCCTATTTTGTCATTTTCTTTTTTATATGACAATGTTATTGCAATTAGGTGTATGTATGGTAGTTGAAAAGATACAATAGGCACCTGATACTTTCGTCTTCCCTTAGGAATTTTCTGAGTTTGACCAATGGTCTGCCAAGCACGTGTAAAAATGTCCATGATAAACTCTGCAGCTTTCAATGCATGTCTTGTCAGGTCTTGCTGGCCTAGACCACGTTGATATTCTGGTACAAATACTTGTTGGAATTGTTGAATAAATCGTTGCGCACTTAGTACATGTGCTTGTTGCCTAATGTACTTCCCATCAGCCCACATTGGTACAGTTCTATTGTATTTTGAGCATTACAAACAAACATTGTTATATACTGTAAAGATGGGAACATGACTA
Source organism: Metridium senile (assembly GCA_949775045.1). Classification (NCBI taxonomy): domain Eukaryota; kingdom Metazoa; phylum Cnidaria; class Anthozoa; order Actiniaria; family Metridiidae; genus Metridium; species Metridium senile. Next base: position 17,986,328 of record OX459103.1, read on the forward strand.
CAGTGTATAACATGTCGAGATATAGAAATGACTTAAAAAATGTTAAACAAAAAAACATATCATCTTTCAATTTTTTTCAGCTGACCATACTGTATTTTATGATGATTTTATGAGGTATATTATTTGATTTATTGTATTTTTTTACCTTCTCAGTTTTGAATGAAAGACCTCGATCTTCTTCTCTGAAAGAAGGTTCAGACTGTTAGTCATCAGATTCAAGAAATCTGGTCTCTCCATGTGATGTAGAACATCTGACAGATGGCAAAGGGTCGCCTTATCATAGTTCTTTCTCTTAAAAATGATAAATTGTATGGCAATTCTAAATTTGGTTTCAAGCCATTGGTCAAAATTGCCACCTCTAAAAACTACAACATAGTAATAAAACACAAGGGGAATAACTTCATCAAGTAGGTGGACAAGAGACAAGTACTGTGGGTCTTTGCAGCAGTTTCCAAAGTGTTGGAGTATCATGTGTCTAACAATTGTCCACCCACCAAATGATGATGAAATTAACAACGAGATTTTTTCAGACTTTGGTCGTTTGGGAAGTTTTTTGGTCTCCCCAAACAAAGCCTTGTAAAGCTTCTCAAAAAACGGTCTGAATATTAACACAGTTGACTCCTGGATATTCAGAGACACATGAAAGGGACCTTGCCATGGTATTAGTGATGGTATGTGTGAAGGACCAGTTGCAGGATCCCACTGAAAAATAAAGGTAATGAAATTTTGAGTTCATTTATAGGAATACAGTTAATCCCATTAACCTTGTTCAGTTGAAAAGACATTTAGAGATTAACAAAAACAGGTTCCCATTTAAATCTGTACTTTCCCATTTAAATCTGTACTTTCCCATTTAAATATGTACTTATGGAAATTGTGTTGATGTGTGCTAAACACACAGATCAACCAATCAGAGTATATTATTTCTGAAGTGAACTTCTCTGATTGGTTGATCTGTGTATTTAGCACACATCAACAAAATTTGCATAAGTACATATTTAAATGGAAAAGTACAGATTTAAATAGGAACCTGTTCAAAGTAATTTGCATAAAGCTGTTTTTTGCTATTCCCATGAAATAATTTATAATTAAGACCTTAAATTATAACAGGCCTAGAACAAGCAAGTTATATGTTTCAGAGTCTTTATTATGACATATTTTTTTCTATACAGCACATTCCGTCATAATGTTTGAATACTGACCTCTGCAACAATTTTCTTGTTGTATTTCCAGGTTGGGAAATCTCCCTCAACGATTAACAGGAAATCATTTGCATATTCAATCAGTGGAGGATCAACTGTTGTGATATGATCAAGTGTGGTTTTGTAGTCATGTTTGCTGTGGAGGTCCTGAAAAACTCATCAACCAACCATGTAGTGTTCAACAGATCAAGATTGCGTCTGTCTTCTCCAGTGTAAGCTCTATGCCAAAAATAGGATTTATTATACTCACTGCTTTTATATTATATGGCTACAAGTATCAAAGTAAAAACAAAAGCCTTACCTGAGGTTTATACAGCTCTCTTTGGCAATTGACATATCAAGTTCCTTATATCTGGGTGGACATGCTTGTAAAAAACTAAGTGTAAAATACTCTGCGGTTGTTCCCCTAACATGAAAAAATCTGAGGAAACTATTAACATCAATCCCTCCCCGGCTGTTAGCATAGTTGCCATTTTTGAGCTTAACCTGGACATTTCTATGTATAGCATTGTAATCTTGAGGCCTTACGATGCCAGCATTGTTTTGTGGGATATCAACCATTGCCGTACACATGTGAATAGACGTGCTAGTTGTTGCATCTCGGGGACTTTTTTTACAGTGTATGAAATGGATGTCATCTTCTAGTAAAAGAACCAGTGATTTATTCTGGAAAAAAACAGTTATTTCAAAAAATTTTTAGCTATTACAGTCAAACTACCTGAAGTGTGAACATGTAGAGATCATTAATGAATTCATTATTCAATTATTGATTTCATTCTTCGACTCTAATTTTCATTATACAAATGAAGTTTTTGATATATGAAATAAATAGAATGATTATAAATAAACATGTACATTGTTTTTAAAAGTTGAATCAAAGAATTAAATCAATATTCAAATAATGAATTCTTTAATGATCTCTAAGTGTTCACACTTCAGGTAGTTTGACAATAATAAGTGATTGATATATCTATTATTAACAGGTTCCCATTTAAATCTGTACTTTCCCATTTAAATCTGTACTTATGCAAATTTTGTTGATGTGTGCTAAACACATGCACAAATCAACCAATCAGAGAAATTCACTTCAGAAATAATATACTCTGATTGGTTGATTTGTGTGTTTAGCACACATCAACAAAATTTGCATAAGTACAGATTTAAATGGGAAAGTACAGATGTAAATGGGAACCTGTTTATTTTGACTGATAGTACAAACATTCTAAAGGTGCATCATTCTAAAGTAGCTTATAGAGAGTTATACTTTACAATAACTATTTTGTTGGTTCACTTGTACCTTGTAATGTTTATACTCCAGTGATGTACATTTATGTGCAGCAATTATTTATTTTAGATATATTTACTTGACTTACTATATGTGCATTTTTAATAGCCTTGAGAGTTTCTTTTTGATTCATCATAAACAACTGCTTACTGTAGTTCAGTATAGTATTAGGATGGCTGGAGTAGCCCATTATTGTTCCTGACATTAGTCCATCACAACTAGTTCCACTTAGCTTCAAATGTAAACCATTGTATTTTTGAAGGGAATTCATTTTCTGCGGGGGGGAAAAAAGTGGACATGAATGAACACATGTCTGTAAAGTTTAGATTTTGGCTGTTATGGTTTATTATATTTACCTGATCTCTAAAATAACTCATACTATGTAATAGGGACACAACTCTTTTTTTCTGCTTTTCAACTCTTGCCTTAGATGGCTCATGGTTTTCATTGTTGACAATTGATTCCAGAATTACTTCAAACAGACCAGGAGCTGCTGTCTTGCAGAATGCTTCCATTTCCTTTGGCTTAAAAAGATCCTTCCCCCCATTTCTATTGTAATTATAGAATGCCGAATGGAAGCGTTTAAACAGGCAGTCAAATCTTTCATTTCCTGTAACATAAAATAGCCAATATTTACTTGACATGTACCTAGTCAAAATGTATATAATATACAAATAATTACCATCTAGTTTTTCTCTGAGCTTAGCATTATCTTGCTTGAGGTTTTCAGTGGTAGTCTCATAATTTGTCACAATTAACTTCAGCTGCTGGTTCTCTTGTTCCAATTGTTTAATCTTCTTAACTACACTTTCATTTTGGCTTTCTTGATCTATATCTGCAGATCTCTGATATGATGTACATTTAAGTTCACAAAATTGTAGTTTAACTCATGCAAATTTTATATTTATTATCTTTGCAATTTGTAAAAAATGAGCTCAGTAAATTATTGTTGTAGTAATTGTGTGTCAGTGTGTATTTTGTGTTTGTATTTTTTACAAGAAGAATGTATACAACATTACCTTTCTTTCTTTGGGTTTTTTGTATAACGGATGACTTGTGATAACTTCTAGCTTGTCAACTTCTTTGAAGTGAAGGATACATATTTGCGTGCTTATTTTTACTGGACTTAATGTATCAAAAACCTCCAACAATCTAGCTGGACAGTCACGAAATGTCTTTGAGCAAGCACCAGGTAAGGGAAAGCAACAAACATCTTTTGACTCATTTCTGGACGATTGACTGTGGTATTTGCATAAATATACTGCTCGTAAAAACCCTAAAGCTCTAGCTTCAATCCCAGAATATAAATTTATACTGCCATAACATGAACTCATGGAACTAGAGCTTCGTAAACGAGTCGTCGACTTTTCACAAGACATATTTTTTGAACGGGACAATTTAAAAAACTCTGGGCATTTTTAAAACAATGTAAACAAAACTACATCTGCGGGAAAACCCTAGAAATGCACGGCCGCGTCAAAATTGTAAAAGGGCGGGAATTTTCGCGGGAAAGTTTCTTATACAGCAAATTGGTTCGCAAGTGCAACTAAAAGTGGTAAAAACTACTATATATATTCGTCAATAATTCATCTTTATTGCAAAACAATATCAACATTTAATCAAATACCGATAAATAATATCTTGAGTTAATAAAATTATGTAGGTTTTGAAAGAAATAACATTACAATTTTGATTTTTTAGGAAGTCAACACAAATAAATTCTTATCGTCATTTGAGCATCTTTGAAGGTACTTCTTCATGATACGAATTTCAAAGTTCATAAAGGTAGCGTTTGACAGCACAAGCTTAGGACAACCAGCACATTTGATATGTTATTAAACGGAAAATGATGTATAAAATATCGAAAACTCAACCTTATACTTGGTGTCTTGAGCTTGTTCTAGGTCAAAATGTGAGTCGTAGTCACATCGAGTTTTTCGAAGGGAAATACTTATACCATCCCAAATCACACTTCATTATCACATCAACAGTACTTTGTACATAACTCAAAAGAATACATACATTTGGAGAAAGGTTTTAAAGATCAATTGTCAACGACCATTTGAAATCACTGTCAAAATAAGACGATAAAGCCAACAAAATGCTACTGTGTTTTTCAAGCGCGGGAAACTCGAAGCCGTCCGCCATTTTGTTTTTGAAAACTCGCGCATGCGCAGACCTTTTTAAGCCGTGTCCTCAGCGTGGGTTTAGTCGATAGAAATCGAATAATTAATAACGATCCTAGTTGTGATTATCGATTTTCATTGATTAACCATATTAATCGATATCAATTAAGTGATTATTATAGATGAATATCGATTTTATCGATTGGTGTTGTCGGGAACAATGATGAGATTGTTTGATTAAAATCCCAATCACTATTAATTCAGTTTCCGCTTCTAATTAAGACCCACGATCTACAATCTACTTTTCGTACACGATGTTTTTGCAGTTAGTTTAATAGGTATATATGAAAAGGTACCTTAAGGTCTGCCAGGCCAAGTAAATGTTAACGAAGGAGTCGACAAAGTCACCATTAGTTTTCTTTGTTTTCTCTGATCTTGTACAACAATTCTGAAATATTCTTCATCTCCGATTTCTGTACCATCATCGTAACCACCATCATCAATAAAAACACGAGGTTCACCAATCCCTCCATATCCAACAAGTTTTGGAGCTTTTTCCTTTAGTTCTTTCAGACTGCCCACAACTATTCCTTTGAGCTCAGTTCGCTCATAGTTACAGACTCTGACAGGTACCCTTGCCTCCATTTTGGTTTCAAGCGGTTTGGAGGCCTGGACTCAAAACCACAGGAAACCCGCAAAATTGAAGAGAGTTTAAATGGATTTGAGCATATCACATGGCGCGCGGAATATTATAGAGTTTCCCTCTCTAGCTTACTTATGTTCTCTTCAGCTTATTGCATTTGGCTATTTAAGATAATTTTTTCTATAAAGAATTCACCATTTCTTATCATTTTTGAGAATTTTGCATGGGCTATAAAAATATCGTTATTTTTGGTCATTTTGGTCCATTGTTTAACATTTTAAACGGACAATATACCATAAATTTTTAGACATTATTTTTCTTCTTTTGAAACAATCAAATTAGACAAACCTTTAAAGAAAAACCTATAAAACTTATTAATAAACCCATTAATAAATCGCGTATTTTTCAGAGCCATTTTCTCATTGCTTTAGCGTTTGTAAATTTAATGGTTTGTGATAACAAACACAGACGTACAAATGATAAATGCGAATACTAGATCAAGAAACGTTCTAGTTTCTAGTGTACCCAGATGCCTAACTTGTCTCAATACACAGTAATTAGAAAACAGCAAAAAAAAAAATTGCTTGACAAACAACTTGCTGAACAACTCATCGGATCGTCACTAAATCAACCACACAGCTTAATGAACAAAATATATTTTATTATTAAAATTTTTAGGCTACAAAATGTCAGAAAAATGTCGAGCTTGTTACCAAAGGGAACCTAATTTGTCTTGGAGAAGGTCCTATGACAAATGTTTTCTTAAAACATAATACGAGAATTGAGTTGCATTCGGGTGTCAGTCGAATTGTAAGGGGGAATTGGAAACCGCACAAACACACAAATCGCCAAAAACCGCACAATTGCACCAACATTTGCTAAAATTCGCAACCGCAAGATTTGCGACACCGCAAAACCGCAGTTATGAATAAAAAAAGCCGTAAAACCGCACCAAAAATAACGCGAAATCGCATCACCGCAAACCCTTACACCCCCCTCTTCGGTGAGATATTTGGAGAGACAATTACTACAGATCATCAGAAGAATTTGAATTTGAATAAGCGTCCTTTTACTCGGGATAAATTTAACTAAATTACATGAAACACGTTACAGATCAGGTATAGGTTGATCATCAACCACAGCTTAATAAAGTAAATATATTTTATTATTTAAATTTATAGCTTACAAAATGTCAGAAAAATATTTCTACAAATGTTATTTTTTGAATTCTACACATAACGGACATATAAGGCCAGAGGAAGCCCAAACTCCAAAACCACAGATAATAAGTGTGGGATGCCTGTGGTCTTACTGGCCGTATCTTGGATCGTGGTGAGCTTTGATTCTTGGAAGATGTCGTCCAGAGGAACGTCTATTCAGTCCCAAGGCTTATCTTGGATAAGAAAGAAATGAATATATATCTTAGAAAACTTGTTAGTAACTTTCAACTTCGTTCCCAGGGCCCCCTCCCTTTGGTTTTTCTGTGGGGCGTTAAGGCAGAGTGCCCTGGAAACGAGGTTGAGTTACTTTAGGGTTTTATTCCTTATTTGGATAATTTTATTGTTGAGGTATAAAGTAAGTTGAAAGACAACAAAAACAGTGGAACCCCGTTAATCCGACCACCGAAGGGACAGCCCCAAGTGGCCGGATTAACGGAGTGGCCGTTTTAAACGTGTAAATTTTAAATGTATCCATGGCATTTCGTCAGGACCTAAAAAAACTGGCCGCAATAACTACTGGGTGGCCGTATTAAGCGGGTGGCCGTAAGGCGGGGTTCCACCGTAGACACAACAAACTGTGTACAAACTGGAATGGATATATGGACAAGTAAAACACGGTTCCTAACATCGTCAATTAAGAATAGAAGTGGTTGGATAAATACTAAATGGAATGGCACATTGAAAGTCTATTGTATAATCCCATCTACCACTTTAGTCTCACCTTCTATGATCTATCATCTACGATCTACGTCATGTTTCGTACACGTGTATACTGTGATGAATAGAATAGAATAGAATAGAGTAGAATAGAATAGAATAGATTAGAATAGAATAATATGAATAGAATAGAATAGAATAGAATATAATAGAATGAATAGAATAGAATAGAATAGAAAATAATAGAATAGAATAGAATAGAATAGAATAGAATAGAATGAATAGAATAGAATAGAATGAATAGAATAGAATAGAATAGAATGAATAGAATAGTATAGAATAGAATAGAATAGAATAGAATAGAATAGAATAGAATAGAATGAATAGAATAGAATAGAATGAATAGAATAGAATGGAATAGAATGAATAGAATAGAATAGAATAGAATGAATAGAATAGAATAGAATAGAATAGAATAGAATAGAATAGAATAGAATAGAATAGAATAGAATAGAATAGAATAGAATAGAATAGAATAGAATAGAATAGAATAGAATAGAATAGAATAGAATAGAATAGAATAGAATAGAATAGAATAGAATAGAATAGAATAGAATAGAATAGAATAGAATAGAATAGAATAGAATAGAATAGAATAGAATAGAATAGAATAGAATAGAATAGAATAGAATAGAATAGAATAGAATAGAATAGAAAAGAAACTTTATTGTGCTCTTGTATAGACTAATTACATTATACATTTGTTTTCTTTCTATATTCGTTTGTATCGGAGAGTACTTCTATTATATATGTTTTAGAGAATATAGAAATTGAGCATGGAGTCTAAATAAACTGGGAAGTTATCGAGTTAGCCTCCATTTAGGTTTTTGTTTAACGCCGCATAATATTCAGGTATAAAGAGCGGTAATATTGTAAACAGATTTTAGCTTTAGGTGTTATTGCTTGAGTGCATGCATAAGCTCTTTAACCTGTTCTAGTAATATCATAGCGTCGATCCGGTTGTTTAGAGCGCGCGAAAGCAAGTTCTCTTCAACGACATATATCCTAAACATGAAAAGGTACCTTCAACAATGCCAGGCCAACTGCGACTGGTAGTCACCATTAGTTTTGTCTTCTCTTTTAAACCTCTCAAATATTCGTCATCTTCGATTTCTGTGCCATCATCGTCAACAAAAACATGGATATCATGGCTGGCGTCGAAACAATTAAGCTGAAAAAGCTCACTAGCTCTTTCCTTTAGTTCTTGCAGGCTGCCCACAACTATTCCTTTGAGCTTAGTTCGTTGTTTGTTGCAGATTTTGACAGATATCCTCTTTGCCTCCATTTTGCTTGCACGCGGTTTGGAGGACTGGGCTCAAAACCACAGGAAACCCGCAACTGCAGAGTTTAAAGGGAATTTTGTGGATATTCTTGGCTGGCGGGGTACTATAGAATTTCCCTCTCTAGCTTAGTTATGTTCTGAGTTTAAAAGCTACAAGTTATCACAAAAGGCTTTCTACAAACGATTTCTTTTATTTCACATTTGAATTCTACATATAACGGACATAAGACCAGAGGAAGCCCAAACTTCAAAGCCACAGTGGTGACCAGCCGTATTTGGATTGTGCTTAAGTTTATTAGGATTGTGCATATGGATTGTGGTACATTGAAAGTCTTGATTCTTGAAAGATGTCGTCCAGAGGAACGTCTATTCAGCCCCTAAGGTTTATCTTGGATAAGAAAAAAATAATATCTTAGAAAACTTGGTAGTTACTTTAGGGTTCTATTCCTTTTTTGATAATGAATATGGATGAAACGTCTATGGGGCAATAAACAAGCGTACATAATTTCAGAACAATGTTTTTTTCTATTTCTAGTGAATAAAATGAATTTTCTTAAGTCACCATTCAACATGGAGACCAAGACTGTTTAACCCGACGACACCAATCGATAATTCCGATAAAAGTCGATAAAAATCGTGCTCGAGGTCAGTCGATTAATTAGTTAGTCGATGGAATCGATGAAAATCGAAGATGTAAGTGAGACTATCGATTTTCATCAGTTTTAATTCTATCGATTTTATTGCAAGTAAAATGATATAGCCTGCGTAGCTCGGCCCTAGGGAGAAAGGAGCGGAGGGGAGGGGAGGGGAGGAGAGGGGGATTGGGGAGAGGAAGGGAAGAAGGGAGGGCCGGCTATAAATAATACGAAAAAAAATAAGCTATACAATCATAGGAACTACTAGTTTTTAGAAGCATCTTACCTAGAAGTAGACATAAAAGCTCACGCCATCTAGCTGTGACTGAAATTTATAATTATACAGCAGCTAATTTGACTGATGTGTAGTATGTTGTTTCTAAGTTCCTGGCGAAGTCACTAAAATAATACTGTTTTGTACATGTTATCATAATTTATATATATTACTGTAAATTTACGTTTATTCGTATCACTCAATTGCAATCAACCATTCGAGTTTTCGGGAATCGAACGCAATCATCGAATTCACAACTTTTTTGGCGTTCAATTTCGTTCGATTGCCGAATGCAATCGAATCCAATGATATTTTATTCGAATCATTCGATTGACGTCTACGCCGCAGGTAAGTTGTTTCTGAGTTGTTCCGCAACAAGAAATATATTTTAGAAACCGTTTATGCTTCGTTGGACAATTAACAAACAACTCTAACTACACTGAAAAAGTTTATATCAAACTTAACTCTGATCAAACTGCACGTCAGTCAAACTTCTTGCGGTGATATAGTAACTATGCCACCGCAACAAGACAGTTTGACTGGATGTAGTATGTTAATTGTTTCTATCAAAGTTGTTTTTGAGTTGTTCAATGAAACATGAATGACTTCTAAAATACTTCTGCATGGATGCCCGCGGTTATTCGATTCTCACAGTATTATTAAAAGTCAAAGGTGCATGAAAGACTCAGCGTGGGTGTAGTCGATATAGAAATCGAATAATTAACAACGATCGTAGTTGTGATATCGATTTTCATTAACCATATTGATTATTATCGATGAATATCGATTTTATCGATGAGTTTCCGATTTTATCGATTGGTGTCGTCGATACCGAGACTAGCTGTTGAATAATATTGTTTGATTAAAATCCCACCCACCACTAGCTAATATAATTAAGTCCCCGCTTCGGGACTTCGGAACTTCGGGACCGGGACAGGGTGGGGGCAATGTGGGGCTTGGGATCACTTTTGTCAGGCAATGGTGCTGAAGGGGGTGGGGATAAAGTGCAGGAGGAGCCAACGGGGGTGTTCTTTAAAAAAACTGTTCTTATTATAAGTAATACCATGGCTCGAGGGAAATTAGTGATTAAATTTCCCCGAATACCGAGGGAAAGTTTGTGGAAGTCCCGAGGGCGCATCCCGAGGGACTTTCACAAATTTTCCCGAGGTATTCGGGGAAATTTAATCACTAATTTCCCGAGTGCCATGGTATTACTTTGTAATACCATGTTCGATTACCGAGGAATATAGAACTACTGTTAGGAAATACATGTTAGTTTTCATAGAAGCATAAATTTTAAACTTTTACAAAGCTGTTGATTTTCGGCATACTTTTAAAATAGTTGCTTTTGTTAAATGAGACAATGCCGAATTATACCATCATGCATTCATTATATTTTATTTGCATAAACACGCATGACATACTATACTTTAATGTAGTCAACGCATGCGCATAGTTACTTAATGAGTCCCACAAGTGTTAGAGTATGGACTTGTGTGTAGTAAAGGGTCCTATATTTTAAGAATTTTCAACTGGGTCGAAGCGATACAGGAATGGTCTCGATGATTGTTATAATGAGGGACCATTGAGGGATAGTCTCCTACATTTTCCTCATGCATACAACATGAGGGAAATTTAGAGGACAAAGAAATCCTTTGTCTTTTACTAAATTTCCCTTGCATAAATTAAATTTAGTAAAAGACAAAGAATTTCTTTGTGTTCTAAGTTTCCCTCATGTTATATGCATGAGGAAAATTCGGGTTTGTAAACCCCTCGGAAGACAAAAGAATCCGAGGTGATCATGGTATTATTATAAGTAATACCATGGCTCGAGGGAAATTAGTGATTAAATTTCCCCGAATACCGAGGAAACATTTGTTGAAGTCCCGAGGGCGCAGCCCGAGGGACTTTCACAAATTTTCCCGAGGTATTCGGGGAAATTTAAATCACTAATTTCCCGAGTGCCATGGTATTACTTTGTAATACCATGATTACCGAGGAACTAACTACTGTTAGGAAATACATGTTAGTTTTCATAGAAGCATAAATTATAAACTTTTACAAAGCTGTTGATTTTCGGCATACTTTTAAAATAGTTGCTTTTGTTAAATGAGACAATGCTGAATTATACCACCATGCATTCATTATAGTTTGTTTCCATAACCACGCATGACATACTATACTTCAATGTAGTCAACGCATGCGCATAGTTACTTAATGAGTCCCACAAGTGTTAGAGTATGGACTTGTGTGTAGTACAGGGTCCTTTATGTTAAACATTTTCAACTGGGTCGAAGCGATCCAGGAATGGTCTCGATGATTGTTATGATGAGGGACCATTGGGGGATAGTCTCCTAAATTTCCCTCATGCATACAACATGAGGGAAATTTAGAAGACAAAGAAATCCTTTGTCTTTTACTAAATTTCCCTTGCATAAATTAAATATAGAGGGAAATTTAGTAAAAGACAAAGGATTTCTTTGTCTTCTAAATTTCCCTCATGTTGTATGCATGAGGAAAATTCGGGTTTGTAAACCCCTCGGAAGACAAAAGAATCCGAGGTGATCATGGTATTATAAGAGTAAGTTCCTGGGAATTAAATTCTGTACCTTGACTATTCTACGCTCTCACGTTTTTCATTATATAGATCCTGTCATTCTGAAATTACCTGGAAAACGTAAATTTTCGGGTAGCCCCGTTTCTCGTACCAATCTCAAACACTGATGTTTTGTTTATAATTCTATCCTGTCACCGCACTGAGGGCTCACATGAGATAGCATTGCGCCTGCGCGAACTCAGTGTGTTGTCGCCTTTCAAAGCGAACAAACGCGTAAACTTGTACACTGTGAAAAAACTAGACTTTACGCGATAATTCGCCAGTCAGTATGTCCGAAAGTTCAACTAATGTTGAGCCGAAGGGCAGAAAAGAAAGTGTAAAAAGAAAGAAGAGTGGAAACGACAAGGAACACATTGAAGTTAATGTTGAAATCCAAGAGAGTGAAAATGGCGCCAAAACGGCCATTCCTGATTTGGCGACTTCTTTGCAGTCAGGATTTGCTCAAATGTCTCGGGAGCTGGCTAAGACCATTACCGAGTCCTTTAAATCGTTCAGATCAGAACTCGAAATCGAGTTTGAGGACGAAAGACCAGTCGAAAGTGACAAAACGGTCGATGAGAACCACGAGGACACTGAACCCCCTGCGAAGAAGAGAAATCCTCAAACGGCTACTAGCCCGGCAAACATAGATGAAGCCATGGCAAAAATTACTGATTTAGCCAACTCTCCTTCTAATGAAGAAAAATTTGAAGTGCTTAATAGCCTTAAACAGGACCTTAGGAAAGAAGAGATGGGTCCGAGTGTAAATGCAGACCTAGCAAATGTGGTCAATGCCATGCTTAAAGACGGTCTGCCAGATGACAAAATACAGGATAAGATGAATAAGTACCATAGGCCTGAGAACTGTGAAGCTCTGACAAAAGTCCGAGTTAATCAAGCTGTGTGGGACAATTTGACCCCATCAGTTCGCTCACAGGATGTCAAATTACAAAAAGTGCAGACTGCTATCTTCAAAGGAATGTGCGCGTTGACAGGCACCATTGACAGTCTGCTAGGCCATTTGAAAACGTTCCCAGCGGGGAACGAAATCTTACAAAAGTCAACAGACGCACTGGCTTTGTTTGCTAATGCAAACAGCGAACTAAATCATCGACGAAGAGAACTGATTAAGCCTGATCTGCATGACGAATACAAGCACTTGTGCTCTTCGTCTTTGGCAATTACGGACCAATTATTTGGTGATGATTTGCCTAAACAGGTTAAAGAGTTGACAGAGGTCAACCGTGTTGGCAAGAAAGTGTCAACATTCAGCGGACGATTGACGCCCAGACCAGATTACAACAGAAATAGCTATGGTCGGGGTCGTGGACGTTCAGGAAACCAACGTTACAGAAAGCCTTTTTTAGGCTCAGGGAAAGACGGCTACAAAAACCACCCTCAGAGCTTCAAAAAGAAGAAGGAGTGGAAACCGAAGTGACTAAGACTTCAAATACTGTTTGTGTTGATAATGTTAAGGTAAGACATTTAGAGTCAACTAACATAGCTGGGAGACTGAGACAATTCTCTTCCCATTGGCAAAGCATAACCTCAGATATTTTCATACTTAATAGTGTGTACGAATACAAAATCGAGTTTGAAAGTGGCGAGCCGCTTCAATTATATGCTCAAAGAGAAATTAAGTTTACTACTCAGGAGTTGTCTATCATTGATAATGAAATTGACAAGCTAGTGACAAAAGGGGTCATTGTTGAAACAAACCATTGTGGCAAAGAATTCCTTTCCACGATATTTATACGCCCCAAAAAAGATGGGAGCTATAGGCTTATCCTTAATTTGAAAAACTTGAATGAGCATGTTGAGTATCAGCATTTTAAAATGGATACCCTACAGTCAGCTGTTCGGCTTATGACTCCAAATTGTTATATGGCATCAGTTGATCTTCGTGATGCATATTATTCCGTTCCCATACATAGGGAACATCAAAAATATCTGAGGTTCCGCTGGCAAGGAAAATTGTTTCAGTTTACATGCCTGCCCAACGGACTGGCATGTGCACCCAGACTCTTCACTAAAATTCTTAAGCCAGTATATGCTACACTCCGTCAGAGAGGACATTTAAATGTTGGCTACATTGATGACTCGTATTTACAAGGGGACTGTATAGAAGATTGTCAAGCAAATATTAGTGACACATGTGATTTATTTCAAAAGTTAGGGTTCATAATACACCCTGTAAAGTCAGTCCTTAAACCAGTTCAATCACTCACATTTTTGGGGTTTGTTTTGGACTCAGTCAACATGACTGTCACCTTAACCCAGGAGAAAATTCTCCGTGTTAAGGACAATTGTCATAAAGTAAAAGGGCTCATTGAATTACCAATACAGGAGCTAGCAAGGCTTATTGGCCTGCTTGTGTCAAGTTTCCCTGGGGTAATATATGGACCTTTGTTTTACAGAAGCCTTGAGAACGACAAAACAAATGCACTTAGACTAAATAAGGGTAATTATCAAGCTCAAATGAGGCTGTCCCATGAAAGTCTAAGGGAAATCCAGTGGTGGTATGATAACATAGAGATTGTTAACTACCCTATCTGTCTGCCAAACTCCAAAATAGATATGACTATCTACACTGATGCATCAAAGAAAGGATGGGGTGCAGTCAAAAATAAGGAGAAAATAGGGGGAAGATGGTCTGATGATGAGGCCAAAAACCACATAAACCACCTAGAACTTTTAGCTGCATTATTTGGGCTAAAGTCATTTTGCAAAAATGAACATAATATTCATGTCAAAATTTATTCTGACAACTCTACAACTGTAAGTTATATAAATTCCATGGGTGGAACTCATTCTAGAGAATGTAACAATGTTGCCAAAGAAATTTTGACATGGTGTATGAACAAACAAATATGGCTAACAGCTGCCCACATACCTGGGAGGGAAAATGTTGAGGCTGACAAAGAATCCCGTGTGTTTTCAGATAATAAGGAATGGATGATAAGACCAGATGTATTTAAGAGAATTACTAAAACCTGGGGGAAACCCTCAATAGATCTTTTTGCTTCAAGAATGAACCATCAGGTTGCTCAGTATGCATCTTGGAAACCTGACCCAGGGGCATCATATATTGATGCTTTCTCTATAACATGGAGTGAAACATTTTTCTATGCTTTTCCTCCTTTTAGTTTGATTGCTCGTTGCTTACAGAAGATGGAGACAGATCTAGCAGAGGGCTTGATGATAGTGCCGATGTGGCCAACCCAGCCTTGGTATTCAAAGTTGTTACGAATGTTAGTGGATGTACCCAGAGTAATTCCTCAACTACTGACATCCCTTCAGATGCCAGGAATGCCTCAGGAAGTGCACCCTCTAGCAAACAAAATGGTGCTGATTGTCTGCAAATTATCAGGCAGTCCTATGAAGCACAAGGATTTTCTCAAAAAGCAGCCACAGTTATCCTGCAATCTTGGAGAGAAGGAACAGCTAAGCAGTACTCATCCTATATCAAAAGATGGACCATATATTGTGATAAAAAACAGATTGATCCAGTTTCTGCCACTACTCCACAAGCATTAGATTTCTTGGTGGAACTATTTGAGAATAACATTGGTTACAGTGGCATTAATACAGCCAGGTCAGCATTATCTTGCATTTTAAAACCAATTGATGGGATACCATTTGGTTGTCAAGAAGGTGTGAAAAGGTTTCTAAAAGGAGTCTATCAAGAAAGACCACCCTTGGCAAGGTATACCGAAATATGGGATGTTAGTACTGTCATAAACTATTTGAATATATCAAATACAAACATGAACATGAAGGACATTACATTAAAACTAGTAACCTTAATGTCACTGCTATCAGCTCAGAGAGGACAAACTATACACTACTTGTCTCTTAAAGACATGAGTTTTACAGAAACTGCTGTTACTTTTGTAATTTCAAGACCTATTAAGCAATCAAAACCAGGGTCAAAACCTATTGTTGTTAAGTTTGTGGCTTATCCAGTAAATCCTAACCTCTGTGTTGTGAGTACACTGAAGATGTACTTAGCATACACTGCCACCTTACGTAACAACGAACAACAACTGTTTATTAGTTATTCAAAGCCATATAAGGCTGTGTCTAGGGATACGATAAGTAGATGGGTTAAAACTGTCATGGAAAAATCAGGTATAGATGTGCAAACGTTTAAGCCCCATAGTACTAGGGCTGCATCGACATCTAAGGCTTTTTCAAAATCTGTACCACTAGAACATATTTTGTCTACAGCAGGATGGAGCTCAACCTGCACATTTGCTAAGTTTTACAACAAACCTATTATTAAGACAGATTGTTTTGCTGACACATTGTTAGAGTTAAAAAGCCAATAAATGTTTACAGGCTTTTCTGAATGATGCTTGTTTTTATTGTTATTTTGGGTATCCATGTGTGCAGTAGGCTTTGAAGTCTCATGTGAGCCCTCAGTGCGGTGACAGGATAGAATTTAAAAATTAAACGAGACTTACCTGTAAGTTGAAGTTTGATTGTAATTCTATCTGTCACCAGGCACTGAGGGATTACATGCCCGCCCTATTACATGCCCACCCTTTTAGCATGGGTACTTAGTACTGCACACATGGTAAGTGCTTTAAAAACTGAGTTCGCGCAGGCGCAATGCTATCTCATGTAATCCCTCAGTGCCTGGTGACAGATAGAATTACAATCAAACTTCAACTTACAGGTAAGTCTCGTTTAATTTTTAAATTATAAAACAACACTTAAACAACCATTTTTTTTTTTTTGGTTCTAAAAAAAATATTTTCCTGGGAAACATTCTTGGGCCAACCCAAACGTTTCCTTGGACTCAAATTGACTCATATCTGGCTGGGATGTAAGAACAGTTATATTGTTATATTATATTATTGCCCCAGCTGACCGTTGGCTCCTCCTGAAAGTGAATATTTTACTTTATTACATGACCGTGTATCTTGGAGTCTGGACACTAGTAAATTGAGCAATCTGATTGGTTGAATTCGATTTCGCTCCGGTCTAGATTTTCCTAGGTAGACCGGTCCGAAAGTGATATTAATATTTGAAAAAATTGAAAAATCTTCTTAGGTAATTGTTTATTACGGTAATTTATCAAACAAAAATAGCAGGATAAACGTTTGTACTATCCTGAATTGACCAAAACATTGACAGAATGCAATAAAATAAACAAAAACCCACTGAGAGAGAAAATCAAAGGCTATAGGTGGCGAGCATTGGTTGTTTTTTTTTTACATACATTTTAACAAGCAAAAGTTGAGAAAATCAAATCAAATTGCAAAAACTCACGAGAGAATACGCAAAAGGATTTTATTTTAATTCTCTAAAGAATATAAAGCTCGTTCACATACCTCAATAATAGTTGAAAAGCATACTTTTAGTTTTTATCTTTCCTTGTAAACAACACGGCGGTGAGTTGAGCTATCTTTTGTTGAGAAATATCGTTGCTTTTCAGTACTTTATTTCATACTTTTAAAAAGCTGTAAAATGCACGATAAGTTTGTATACAAATTCAACAACGTTTTCGAAGTCAGGAAGTGTTCTTGTCTTTCTTTCTCTGCATGAAAAGGTTCAAAAATCTTGAAAAAGGCCGTTTTTCTCGATTCAAAGTTCTCTCAGCGATCGCATCATGCTTTCATCTTCTTCATAAAGTACGACACAGACAAATAAATTCCTTCAACAGTTGACGGTGATTTCGCTTAAAGTTCTTATAAATATTTATCGAAAAAAAGCTTAGGTATAGGCTTTTTTTCTCGATGCAAACGTCCACAAGACCGACGAATTTCAACTCGTTTCAACATCCATCGTGGCTCACTTGTCAGCTAAAATCCTCACGTAAAACTTGTTTTTTGTTTCTTGACTTTCTTTGATGTAGAGATATAAACAAAAGCCTTTGTCTTTAAACGATCTTTGATTTGGAATGATGAAGAAAGCTGCGGTAATTTTGATATTTTTGCCTTAAAACTACTGTAAGTTTGTTGAAGTAGATGTCACATGCTGAATGAAAACCGGTTTCTGACAACCCGCTCTTTTTCAGTAAAACTACTGGGAAGCCATTTGAAAGCAACGTACGCGCGTCGTAAAATATCAAAAAAATTATTACTTTTTTATCGAAAATATATGTGGTCATATAATAAAACCCTTATTAACCGAGCTTGCTCGGTCTGTACGGGAGAATCTTGACTTCGGTCGGGTACAGACCTCGCTGCGCTCGGTCTGTACTTTCCGACCTCAGTCAAGATTCTCCCGTACAGACCTCGCGCTCGGTTAATAAGACCTAAAGTGTGTTAATATAGTGGGGCATTAGGTCGGGATTGGTTCGAGGATTAAGAAGAGGCCTGGAAACTAAACATTCTCTTAGGAGAAGGACTAGAAACGAAAAATCACTTCAAAGATAGCTTGGGCTCCCTGTGGCTCTATACAAAGCTATAGAAAATAAAGGATTTCGTACAAAATCGTTTTTTTTTTTTTCGCTTTTAAGTTTCACATATATTCTAACAGTTTTACTCTATTATCATTTTTGACTCTAGGGGGTCGGGGATTTGATTTCCAATTCTCTCCCACTAAGCTAAGTGGGGTATTTACCAACATTTGCCAAGTCAATTTTTCAAATGCCCCACTTATCCCCACCCTGTCCCGGTTTGGGGCGAGGGGGGGGGGGGGGGGGGGGGTTACTGTGACTAGTGCATAAGACCTACAATCTACGATATATACGTTTTACGTACACGATGTTTTAGCAGCTAGGTGTATATAAAAAAATACCTTTTACTGATCAGGACCAGGCCAAGCACAACATTGCTCAGTCACCATTAGTTTTCTTTGTTTTGTCTGATCTTGTACAACAATTCTGAAACATTCTTCTTCTCCGATTTCGGTACCATCACCGGCACCACAATCAACATTAAAAAACTCATTAATAATTCATGAGCTATTAGTCCAATCGGGGCATTCCAATTTGGTCACATGCATGACCTTTATACCCCATAAAACACTGCCATAGGTACATTATATAAAAACACATGTGTCTTTATGATAAAGGTATGTGTGTTTTTATGTACCTATGATACTTGTAAAGGTCTCAGTTTTAATCTCTCATCATTGACCTTTACTAGAGGCATCACCCGAAACAATGCTATCAAGCTCCTACTATATTATACACGACCTTTCTCAAATGTGGGATGCCAAATGTGGTGCTTAATGGTGCATGGTGTGATATGAGAATGCGCAGTGTACCTTGCAAATATAGTTTGTCTCCAAATTGGACTTTTCTTCAAGAAACTTTTATAATTTAGTTTTGAATAAGTGTTGGAGTTTTTTAAACTATATAAAAAAACTCGCAGCACTTGCTGCGCTCGGGTTTTTATCCTTGATAAAACACTGCTGCTCGTTTTTTATATACTACATAAAAACACGAGCTTTACCGTCTCTATACACAAAAAGCTCTATATATAGCTTTTTGCTTCAGTTAGTTCTTTAAGACTGCCCACAACTATTCCTTTGAGCTCAGTTCGATCATAGTCACAGATTTTGACAGGAATCCTCTGACGCCATTTTGGTTTCACGCGGATTGGAGCACGGGAAACACTACGTAGCACGCAGTTGATGTAATGACGTAGTATGGACATTTCCCGAATAGCGTACGATCGCTGCCCGTTCGCTGTACGAACTCTCGGTAATTCAGAAATGGCTCGAAAATTGACGAAATTTCAAAATGGCCTGCGGCAAAGATATACAATTACTAAATACACTTTTTATGAAACATTTGAAAGAAGAAACATTTGAGGAAGAATATGCGAAGGGATTTATTGATGGTGACCAAAATCTGGACATATTTTTGAAAGATGTCGAGGCTATAACACACCATTTCACCTCGGCGGACCTCGGTCCGTACATCCAAGACCGAGGGCAGTTTTTCACTATACGGACCGACCTCTAGCCGGTAAATAACTTTTTTTTTTTTTTATTCTCTCTCTATATTAAATTAATGTTTTTGATATTTTACGACGCGCGTTGCTTTCAAATGGCTTCCCAGTAGTTTTACTGAAAAAGAGCGGGTTGTCAGAAACTGGCTTTCATTCAGTGTGAACGGCGCCTCGACAAACTTACAGAAATTTTAATGCCAAAATATTTTAAATTACTGCAGCTTTCTCCATCATTCCAAATCAAATATCGTTTAAAGGGAAAGGGTTTTGTTTATATCTCAACATCAAAGAAAGTCAAGAAACAAAAAACAAGTTTTACAAAGGATTTTAGCTGACACGAACTGAGTGAACCAAGATGGATGTTGAAACGAGTTGAAATTCGTCGTTCTTGTGGACGTTTGCATCAAGAAAAAAGCCTACTGAAGCTTATTTTTCGATAACTGATAAGAAATAAGAAATGTATTCGAAGTCACCGACAACTGTTGAAGGAATTAATTTGTCTGTGTCGTAATTCATGAAGAAGATGAAAGTTGAAAGCATTAGGATCGCTGACAGGACTTTGAATCAAGCAAATCGACCTTTTTCAAGATTGTTTATCCTTTTGTGTGCAGAAAAAGAAAGACATGAACACTTCCTTACTTCAAAAACGTTGTATACTTTGTACATAAACTTCTCGTGAATTTATAGCATTTTAAAAGTGACTGAAAAGCAACGACATATCTCATCAAAAGATAGCTCAATTCACCGCCGTGTTGTTTACAACATAGTAAATAATCTATTAACTATGTTTACAAGGAATGATAAAAACTACAAGTATATTTTTCAACTATTATTGAGGTATGTGAACGAGCTTTATATTCATTAGAAAATTAAAAAAAACTTTGTGTATTCTCTCGTGAGTTTTTGCGATATTGATTTGATTTTCTCAACTTTTGCTTGTCAAAATGTTTGCAAAAACAATGCTCGCCACGTAGCTTTTAATTTTCTCTCAGTCGGTTATCGCATTCTGTCAGTGTCATTTGGTGAAATCAGAATTCTAGATCTCCTACTATTTTGATCGATATATGAATATTACCATAATTAACAATTACCTATTTCAAAAACCAACGAACAGGATACCGCGGACCGGGCAGATCGTGAAAAACTGGCCCGCTCGCTAGCCAATCACAGCGCGCGAATCACAGGATACCGGACCGAAAAAAAATAAAACGTTTATAATCATCTACTTACAGGAAAGTTAAGATGGGAAAGTAAAGCTGGTAGCTTAAAAATCCCCCACAGTGGAGTACCTTTCATCATTGGAGGTCAAAGAATATTAGAATGTATGTATGGCAAAAGAAAACAAAAGAAAAGAAAGTATACAGAGGTGAGTTTATTTGAAAATTTATTAAAATCACAAAATTTTCACATTTGTCAATAAAATTGTGTCATGAGTAATTTAAACCAGTAATATTTGTTCTCTTTATTAATTAATATTTAGACCAGTAATATTTATTCTCTTTATAAATAAAAAGAGGGAATTATATTTTAGCGGAGCTCCGCGCGGGCCGAAGGCCCGCGCAAGCGGAGCACCATACTTAAGAAAAAATGGTAACCCATCGAGTTGATTTTTCATGGACACCACATAGGATCGCGGGCGCGCACGTCCGTACAACGGCGTACGTCCGTGCCCATCGCGATGCTGATTGGCTGTTAAGTTTCGGCGGGAAAATGTCGAGCGCGTTCGCATAATAGCAGGAGAGCCTGAAGGTAGGTTTTTCTTTTATCGACAAAAAAGTCAAACAAACAACAATAATATACAAATTAGGTAATACCTAATAGCGGAGCTCCAGTTTAAATTGTTCTTACAACATCAATATGTGTATGTAAATAGTTTTTGTGCATGGGCCATGCCTAATCTAAAC
Organism: Metridium senile; assembly: GCA_949775045.1. Classification (NCBI taxonomy): domain Eukaryota; kingdom Metazoa; phylum Cnidaria; class Anthozoa; order Actiniaria; family Metridiidae; genus Metridium; species Metridium senile. The sequence goes on from OX459103.1 coordinate 18,008,122, forward strand.
TGTAATTATTTTAGTTATGTAACCGCAAAAGACAACTACAAAATCATAGATATAGGTGGAACGGACTTTTAATTTTATTTACTTTATGAGCAAATAATAATCTGCGATATATATATTTTCGATAAAAATTCAAAAATCTTATTTATTACGCATACAGCGTACTATATTTTTCAATAATTTTATGCTCAAATTATGAAAAAGGTATTTTGTGTGCATAATGAATTATTAACTAAAAAATCCAACCCAACCCATTTTTATTTTTAAAATATGACCCTAGAAAAAAACTTCTATCTCACTATAACGTTTCTAGAAAAACAAAATTAGGGGTATCCACGCGTTTTTGAAAAACATGAATTTTTAGATTTTACTTTTTGAGATCAAATCGTACAAAAATTCGTGACAGCGTGAATTGTGTCACGCACGACACAGCGTGCATGATAAAGTCCCATAGACAAAACGCTGAGAAAAATCAAGATTTTGAGCTTCCAATTGACAAAAACGTTACTTGAACAAGTACTTAATAGGATGGTAACTATGTATTTAAAGGAAAAAAGGGAATTCTATAACATTTCTTTATAATAAAAAAACTTTTCATCGAATTAAGAGCGAGTCCGCGTGAAAACCATGCAGACCAGTCTACACCGTACATCACCGATTTTCTTCAAACTTAGCTCGATTGTACATCTTAGTTAACTTATTACTTTGGTGAATTTTTTTGGCTTTAAATTAAAAAGGCTTAAAGTTACAACCGTTTGAGTATTTTACCCTAAAAACGGTCAAAATTTGCATAAAATATACCTAAAGTTTTACGGCCTCGTATTTCCTTTGCAGATTGTTTCCTGCACCAATATTCTGCCCACGTTTAGCACATTATCTTATTAGTACTTTAAGTTGAATAAAAAGTCGTGAAACAAATATTGGGTTGTTTTATAAAGGGTTGAGTTATTGCTATTTTTCAGCTTTGACGAAAAGTGTAAAAATATACTCTAGAAAAGAGCTATTTGCACCTATCCGGCAGTTATTCATATAACTTTGAAACCTTTATCAGATAGTATGATGATAGAGACAATGTTTTATCGAAAAAAAAGTCTGTAAAGTATTTATTTTTCAAGCGAAAAATAACTAAGAAAATGCTGAAATTTACATTGTTTAAAGTTGTCACGTGACAAAACTAAATATACAACAAATCTACAACACGCTAAATATGATCCCAATATAATGATAATAATGATAATAATCAATTATATGAATTAAAATAATGATATTCATCATTATATAAGATAATGTTACAACAAATAACTAAGTTTTAGGCTTGTAAGCCGAATACAGTAATGTTTTGTCTGTCTACCTTCGGCTTTCCTATGTCTGGTAAAAACGATATTTCATAATATTTTTTTCATAATATTATCATTTTTTGAAATAAAATAATTTTTACAGTATTAGAATTATGCATTTATTAACCTCACACACAACATGTTAAATAAATTATTGAGCTCATGCGGTTGCTAAAAACAGAAACAGACAAAGTAACAGTGTACTATATAAAACTATGTAACCTTTTTGATTTACTATTTTCCTGATTATGATCACTCTTCAGGGATATGAATACGTTTTCATAAAAATGTATTGTTAAAGTTCTAGCAAGACACATTTTAATAAAAGACATATATTTTGCTTCAAGTGTTCTTTTTGTTGTTTTGCATAAATTTGAAATTGACATTCGACTAATTGGCATGTTTGGTAGACACCGACATTAATTCTCATTTTACGTGCATTAGTTGAGGTTAATTTTGACATACAGTAATTATTTTATGGCGGTTTTCTCTTTTCACAATCTTTCTGTGGAAAATTATGGAAGTTTTCGAAGAAACAATGACACCTGTTTTGTTTTGCTACCTTTAAAATCTTGTACAAAGATTATCTGCACCCATCTACTTGGCTGTTTAAAAACTTCTTCCAAAGATGTGAAGTACGAGTGGGAACTTTGTCTTTTTTAAAAGAGCTGGTGTTTTTAAAACTGAAAATACAGATGATATGACAATATGTCCGCTACATAGAGACCACTTTGGTTTAGGCTGGCGTCCCAGTCGAGTCTGTAAGCATCCTCAACACGATTCTAAACAAAAGCCTGCCAGAGGTGGACATGCAAAGCGTATTTCTCAAGAGATGTTCGAAACATGGGGAATGTTATGCGAAATTGGTCAAGGTATTGTTACATCTAAGTAAGGGTTGCATTTTCGATCCCATCTGAGTTTCGGTGAAATTAAAAATACTAAATAGTTTATTATATCGTTTAAAGGAATTTTCATTGAATACTATATATATTGACAACTAGTATTGAAGAGCTTTGAATTGAGCCGTTTCTTTTTTACGTTGAGATATCTAGTGAGTGAATAAGATGAATCTGGATTACCATCGATTTTTAAGTATTAAAATACTTGCCATTCCCTCCAAACGACTGTGAATCGATTCTCTTCCGTCAATCAAACATAATTGGTCTAGTCTAGTGATAATTACTATAAACAACTGACAATGTGAACAAAAAAACAGCTAGGTAAAAAATATTATTTCAAATAGAATAGTTGGTCCAAAAAATATACATTTATTTAGTTTTAACGTTCTGATACCCGTAGAATACATCGTTAGGCTAAAATTTGTTTTCACTGACATTAGTATGCAAATATTTTAATAGACAATTTGTTTGACGGAAGAGAATCGCTAACTCACTTTACAATCTCTGTTGTGCCGGCATTATTTTATTTTATTGTTATTATCACTATTATTTCATTCCATTTTTTATGTCATAATAACATGCTTTTCTGAAAGTTAACTCTAAAATGGTTAACGACCGGGAACCAGTTCATGACAGTTGATTGTTTAGTACTGATAATCACACTTGGCTACGCTGTCGTTGTCATTTGGATAATTTCCACGTTTTCGACTTTTATTTTACGAATCTGCTGTCTTAAAGATGTAAGTTTCGAATATTTATACATATTAAAATCAACTCAAGGCTCTTTGTTGTAATTTGAAACATTTGATCAGCTTAGCATTATCGTTGATGCAAACTCGGCATGTTTTTGTGTGTATTTCTTTCGAAAAAAAAAACAGCGTATAGTTAAGATATTTTAACATTGTACATTTATGACTTCTTAAATCGTCCTACTTCATTAGCTGTTGTTTTTAGGTAAGTATTTTAAAACTTATCGGCTTTTTTAGTCGCAAATGGTCATTAGTCTTATAATTGGATACGTGTAAAAACGCGAAATTCGTGATACTGTATCTCTTCACCCTTAAAACTTTACAGAAATTTTTTTCTTTGTATTTGTTAACCATTATCAGTTGTACATAAAAGTCAAACTTTGTCGTTTTAAAAAGTTGCCGGATCTTGTATATCGAATTTTTAAGAATGCATACTCAAAATGTAGATTTCATAGCCTGATATGTAAATAAGCAAAAATTTTCTTTAAAAAAATCTTTTGATACTTTGATACTGTCGTTGTATTTATTATATGTTGTAGTAGGTCTGTACGAATTCCAGGTAAGAAAAAAGCTATATTTTTAGAGAAATTGATTTGTAAAGTTGGTGTAAATTTCAAGCAATTTTTATCGTTCGTCTGACTACATTCCCTTAAACCTCGATATCTGCTAGAGAGTTTAATATTTTTGTTTTATATTGCACACAGTTAATATTTACACTAAAATACATATCTCAGCCAAAAATGAAAGAAATCGGTGATACCCGTTGTAGACACATTTTTCGATTTTGCATGGTTTTCACACGGACTCGCTCTTAAATTTACAATTAAAAAAAGTAGTCATGGCAAATCTTCAAAATTCAAACAAAACAAAAACGACCTGAAATGGTTCTTTTGAAGTGGAATTAAAGACCTCAAGTATCAGTTCTACCAACACAGGAACGATTTGAAAAGACAAGGATGTTAAAACAAGGTATTTTATTATGAAAAGGTTTGTGTAAAACATCATTTTGTTCTGTAAAAAAACTTTAACAACTTTGAAATAGAAACTACAATAAAAATGTTCGTTTAGTAAACATAAAATAATCAATATTGCTAAATAAACAGATGTTATTCAACCAGTTTTGAATTATGTTTGTATTCCCTTTTTGAATCGACCAAATACCACAAAAAGTACAATTTACACACTTGTAAACATCGTGTTATGTACGGTTTGTATCTCAAAAAGTAAATCAAATGGAGATAAACGTTTTCTTTTTTCTTTCTATAATAAATCAGAGAACAGATTCTTCCTTTTTGAAGCTTAATAATTATTTCAAGTTTTTAGGCCGTGTTTTTTCACGCTCGTTATCAAACAGTTTTTTCTCAAAAAACTTGAAATAAATAATCCGTTGAACTTACTTTATCGGTGATTATTTTCCAAAGGTTTTCTTCTTCTCAATGACATCGATAATATTTTGACGAATACATGAATATACTTGAATCAGTTTTGATGAACTAAACATGGTCATAGTTAAACTGCCAAGCTTGAAAATCCATAAATAAACTATACTGAAGGAAGCATTTTGAAGATAGTTTTCATAACGAATAAAGGCGCTTCTTTTTCGATCAATTCTTTTACGTTGCTGTAATCTTTATTCCTCTACGAAGTTTTATCTACAGACAATTGTTCTTGGCCTTTCAATCTTTTCCTTTTCTTGAGATAAATTTCTTCATTTTTGTCTCCTTCAAGTTTATTTTCTTCTTTGGTAGTCTTTATTCTTCAAAGAAGTTTTATCTACAGACACGTTTTCTTGGCCTTTCAGTTCTACTGTTCAATTTCTTCATTTTTGTATCCGGCCCAAGTTTATTTTCTTCTTCGGCCAAAACTATCTTAATTTGATTCTTCGATGTTCATATTTCTCAGTTGATATTTTAAGTATTGTATTTTGTTGTTGTTTGTTTGACTTTTTTTGTCGATAAAAGAACAACCTGCTTTCGATTCGGGCTCTGCTATTCGGCGCGCGCGCATCACTTTCCCGCCGAAATGTAAACAGCCAATCAGTATCGTGATGGGCACGGACGTTGTACGGACGTGCGCGCCCGCGATCCTATGTGGTGTCCATGAAAAATCAACTCGATGGGTTACCATTTTTTCTTAGGTATGGTGCTCCGCTCGCGCGGAAGCTCCGCTAAAATACAACCTGCTAACACCACGGAGAAAGACGAACATTGAAGAAAACAAAGAAAGTTTCGGCCAAATCGAAGAAGAAAATAAACTTGGACCGGATACGATAATGAAGAAATTTAACAGTAGAAAACGAAAAGACTGAAAGGCCAAAGAAGCGTGTCTGTAGATAAAACCTCATGGAAGAATAAAGTCTACCAAAGCAGAAAATAAACTTGGAGAGAAAAATGCCGAAGAAATTTAACTAAAGAAAAGGAAAAGACTGGAAGGCCAAGAACATGTGTGTGTAGATAAAACTTCGGAGAAGCATAAGGACTACAGCAATGTCGGTAAAAGAATTGAAAAAGAAGCGACTTTATTCGTTATGAAAACTGTCTTCAAAATGCTTCCTTCAAGTACATACATGTATTCGTCAAAATATTATCGATGTCATTGAAAAGAAGAAAACCTCAGGAAAATAATCACCGATAAAGTAAGTTCAATGGATTATTTATTTCAAGTTTTTCGAGAAAAAACTGTTTGATAACGAGCGTGAAAAAACACGGCCTAAAAACTTGAAATAATTAAGCTTCAAAAAGGAAGAATCTGTTCTCTGATTTATTATACAAAGAAAAAAGAAAACGTTTATCTCCATTTGATTTAATTTTTGAGATACAAACCGTACATAACACGATGTTTACAAGTGTGTAAATTGTACTTTTTGTGGTATTTGGTCGATTCAAAAAGGGATTTATTTATGTGCTTTTCACAAACTCATAAACGGAAAACATTAAAGATGAATTAGAATGCAAACATAATTAAAAACTGGTTGAATAACTTCTGTTTATTTACCAATATTGACTATTTTATGCTTACTAAACGTACCTTTTTATTAGTTTCTATTTCAAATTTGTAGTTTTTTTACAGAACAAAATGATGTTTTACACAAACTTTTTCATAATAAAATACCTTGTTTTAACATCCTTTTCTTTTCAAATCGATCCTGTGCTGGTTGGTAGAACTGATACTTGAGGTCTTTAATTCCACTTCAAAAGAACTTTCAGGTCGTTTTTGTATTTGAATTTTGAAGATTTGCCATGACTACTTTTTTTAATAGTAAATCTAATTCGATGAAAAGGTTTTTTTTTATAAAGAAATGTTCTAGAATTCCCTTTTTTCCTTTAAATACATAGTTACCATCCTATTAAGTAATTGTTCAAGTAAAGTTTTTGTCAATTTGAAGCTCAAAATCTTGATTTTTCTCAGCGTTTTGTCTATGGTCTATCATGCACGCTGTGTCGTGCGTGACACAAGTCACGCTGTCACGAGTTTTTGTACGATTTGACCTCAAAAGTAAAATCTAAAAATTCATATATTTTTTAAAACGAAGTGACTTGGTATCCGACAGTCGTATAGGGTTTCAAAAAAACTCTGTGTACGACAGTCGATAAATTATTGCAAATATCTTTAAATATATTCAATTTTGTTCATTTTAAATATCACAGTGTTGTTAAGAAGGTCCAGTTGCACAAGATGATCGCCACGAATTTTCACTAAAATTATCTGGTAGAGCCCGGCACTCTATAGCCGAGTCGAAATCGGCGTGAGACTTAGAAAATTTTTTGGCATGTTTCTCGGTGATTTGTCGGACGTATAGCCTAAAATACTTCGTGTCCGACAGTTTAAAAAGTCATTTTTTCATGTATTCTAGTAGTCATATAATGAATAAAACTTGAAAATCTTTGTTTACATTCTTACAAAAAAAACGATCGACTGGCTATAAAAAAAACTTGTTATGTTCTGCCATCGATTTCGAAATATTCTTTATCGTGCTTTTCCCGACTGTGAAAATAGAGTAAGTTTAATAGACACCTCACGCCGGCTTATATAGTACACTTGTGTTCGTCGATTTTACGATCTCGTCTACACAAATTTAATAACTGTAACTCACGAACGGTTAATAGGTCGGCGATCAAGACTGACTGTCGGACAAGAAATTCAAAATACTCCATGACCGATCAAGACTGTCGGACAAGAAATTCAAAATACTCCATGACCGATCAAGACTGTCGGACAAGAAATTCAAAATACTCCGTGACCGACAGTCAAAACAAAAATAAAAATAACAAGGAAAATGATATCCAAATAATAAATAATTGAATTGGAAGCACATTTAGACGACAAATACAACACCTATGGGTCATTAGTAACCAGTTTTAAGCATATCATCCTATCTTATTTGTCTTTGAACTGTCGGACAAGAAATTCAAAATACTCTGTGTCCGACAGACGAGCCAAAAAAATAAAAAAATGAAATAAATAACAAAAAAAAAACAACGTAAATAAATACGAATAAATAAATAAAAATTAACATGTAACTGAATGATACGACAATAGCTATGATTGTAAAAGAAATGAGGAAGATGATGTTTGAACTAATTTGACAAAAAAAAAATTCCATTACTGAATTACAAATATGCTTACTATACAATTTTATTAGTTTAATAAATGCCCTCAGGCTGAAATGCTCTGTGCTGGACAAGAATTGTCAGACAGTTGTTTATATTGCGTGACGTGTTTGACCTTTTATGTAAATCAATTTGACCCATTACTATCATGTGACGGAGATTTGGCGGGAAACATTTCGCGCGTGGAGAGAATATACTCATCAGTCACTATCTTGGTAGCTACAGCAGCACATCCAGACTAAACTCAGGTAGGATTGTTTTATTCCAATATTTTGTGCTTATGACAACTTAAGGGTGGTGCCTAGTGTTGCTACTGCGTATTCTTACTGCGCATCTAGACTATTTAAGACTTACTGAACGAGCTTTTTTATTAGTTTTTACTTCGAAGTCTTACGAGTTTTTTAACAAAACAAAATGATGTTTTACAAAAACGTTTTCATAATAAAATACGGCTTGTTTTCACATCCTTGGCTTTTCAAATAGAACTGATTCTTGAGGCTTTTAATTCCATTTCAAAAGAACTTTCAAGTTGTTTTTATTTTGTTTGAATTTGAAGATTTGCCGTGATGACCTTTGGTAAATATTACGATGAAGAAGTCTATTTTACAAAGAAAACGTTTTAGAAGTGCCTTTTCTCCTTTTAATACATAGTTCCCATCCTATTAAGTTTCTTTTTGAAGTAACTTTTTTGTCAAGCTAGTTTAAGCACAAGGCTTGATTTTTCTCAGCATTTTGCGTTGTTTGAAGCGAATTTGAAGGCACGTGCCTTGGCATTTGCAAACGCACCAAAATGGTACGCCGTGTCGTGACACAAAGTCACGTTTGTCACGAATTCGTGCGATAACACCTCCAAAATGAAATTTAAAAATTCATATCTTTCAAAAACACGTGGATACCCCTAATTTTTCTTCGCTAGAAATGTTATAGGGATATCAATTTTTTTTCGAAGTTGTAATTAAAAATAAAAATGGTTTTGGTCGGATTTTAGTCAATAATTAGTATGCACACAAATGTTTTTTCATAATTTTAGGCAAAAAGCTATTGAAAAATATAGTTGTCTGCGTGAATAAAACAATTTTTTACTTATAGTCGAAAATATATATGTCGCAGATTATTATTTCACGTTTATTTCTTGAGTAACTCTGAACAGTATGAAAAAGTATTTCTTTGAAATACGCAAAACTACGTCTTCGTCATCAGGTATTTAACAATAATTATTTCGTTTAAATGCTTGGTGCATGACACTCCTTTTTTCAGTTTTAGATAGCCCATTTGGTGTTTGAAATAACTAGTATACTTTCAAAGAAATAAAAATGGGTTGAAAATACTAGCCACCATCCTTAAATAAGCATTTTTAAACAAATATACTTATGAAGAGTAGATAAAATGTTATAAAGTAGTATTGCTTGGAATCTATATTCCCTTTTATAGTCAATAATCACCTATTGCTTTACATCTACGTCTGCGTTCATCATTGTTAATCTGTGTTAATAATATCATGTTATTTTTTAGTTTACATTAAAGGATGGATCCAGCTTTAAAGGTTAGATTACAGATAAATTTATCATATTATTGAGAATACAGAATTATTGAGTTGTTTGAGTTCAGCAATTTTGATACCTTCTGTTATTCATCTGTTGTTTGTAATTTGAAGCCGAAGTGTTTGCGGTTCACTGTATTTCCAAAGGTTTGGCCGGTGTGTGAGATGGCGCGCAACAAAGAGCTAACACGTGTCAGAGTGCCAGTCATAATAAATTGTTTTTATTATGTGACTTGCAAACCAGTGCGCGCGCGACTTATTACAACAGTAGGAATATAATTGTAATCTTACATGCTTTTCTACATTGTTTCCTGATCGTACACATTGTTTCGTAGGTTATCATAAAAAACAACAGTTTTTATGAAACAACAAGGCATCACGCGTATGAGCTAAGGTATCCCCAGATACGAGCTTCAGGACCTTTGAAAGGGTTAGCAAAATCACCAGGTAAAAATAAGATCACCAATGTGTTGTCATTAACGAGCATGCCATCTCAATCAAAATGCAAAGAGATGCTTAGTATGATGGAGAAAACGAAATTGGTCGCTGTTTATTGTGATCTGGGAACATTCACTAGGCAGTCTTTGCAAACCCTGTGTAAAATACACCAGCTGTACGACATTTCGAGGACCGTTAAAACAGAAAAGGCATGGCTGGATCAGGAAATACAAGTTCCCAACGACAAATGCTCATACAACAAAGAAGATATGGCCACTTATCGCGACATGGTACTTCACTCCCCAGATGGGCATTCCGTTCTTGGTGATCACCCTCTAATCCTCTCTTGCGATTTCGCAACGATCGTTGGAGCAGGTTGGTTGCACTACACAATCATGGCAGGGATAGCAAGGTTGCTACAATCTACTGACAAGGAAACATCGGTTTTTATGCTAAACGACTTATTGCGAATGGATGATGAGCGTCTTCGTGAAATACTCCGTGAATACACCAACGCAGAAACTAGATATCTCTCGTTCTTCGCTAACGTTAGGAAGTGCAAGGGAGAAGTTAAGTTCAGCACACCCCAAGAACCTGGTTGTCACTGGACGTTTCTGTATGTAGACCTAACAGTCAATAGATGGTTCTACTCCGACACAAACGCCTGGGATGCGCCTATTGAAATTGTGGATGCCGTCTCCCCAATTGTAGAAGCAATCTATGATGAAGTAGATGTTTGCAACAAGCCTTTTGGAGGAATCGAGAAAGGTCACGCCCAAACAAAAGGCGGAGGAAATCACGTGTGTTCCTCTAAATGCAACACGTCTATTCCTCTTCAGACGTGTAGCAATGTTTGTGGTGTTGCTGTTCTTTTGCTAGGAGCCATCGCATCATGTGCTCCCAAATTGTGGAGAGAGGTTTTTCTTGTCAAACAACATACTTTACCTGACCACTTAATGTGGATAAAGCATCCCACTCTTCATTCAGATTTTCTGAGATGTAAAATAATCGCGTGGTTTTTGGCCAAAAAGGTCGAAGTAGGCTCTCTAGGAGTGAGTGTCTGCCAGTCTTCAGACAGCACAGAGAGAAGCAAGAGAAACTCTACTGACTCTACATTGTCTTCTGGTCAGGCAGCTACTGATGACAACTTCATTGTCATTGACGACGGAAGCGGAGGGGAATATTCTCAATCATCTTCTGAGAAACAAGCTGAGGTTGAGTCAAAATCTTCTTCTGCTCATGATCATAACTGCATTATCATTGACGACGAAAGCGACGGAATAGAGTTGTCTTCTGAGGAGGTTCCAAATGAGAAAGACGATATCTCAAACGACCTCCAACCCAATCATATCTTGGATAACGAGAACGAGCTCGAGCATCCCGAAGAAAATCATGTTGACTCGACCACTGGAGATCACGCGTCAAAAAATGGTAACGTCTCAGGAGGTTCGTTTTTCGTGGGTCAGACCTTCGAAAGCTTAAAAGATCTTATGCAATTCAAGAAAGCCTACGAAGACGCCAACTTCTGTGAATTGATCAAGAAGGACACCAGAACTCTGAAAAAAGCCCTAGAAACTACTCCACGAGTAAAAAATGCGAAGCCTTCTCTACATTACTATTTTGTGCGCTTTATATGTAAGTTTGGAGGGCAGCCACACACGAAAAAGGAGCGAAAAAGAAAGACACAATCTTTTCGCCAAGGTTGCCCTTTTGAAATCTTCCTTTTTTTGTCCAGTGATGGCCAAGCACTCAGAGTTAAACGTATAAACGAAAACCATAATCACACTTTGAATAAAGATCTATATGACCATCTACCCAGACAAAGGGCTGTTCCAGAAAATGTAAAAAGCGAAATAAAAGATGCTCTGAATCTAAAAGCTAGCAGCAAATTGATACAACAGAAGGTAGAGATGGAAACTGGAAAGAAAATAACTCTTAAAGACATAGCTAACATCAAACACAGAACGAAAACAGAACAAAGAATCAACGATCTCAACCAGGTTCTGGAATACCTCAATAGTCAACCAGGCACTCTTACAGAAGTAATAATTGACGACGAAAAAAATTTCAAAGGTCTTATTTATCAAGACGAATATATGCGGAATATCTATTCTAAGTTCCCAGAAGTAATTATGGTTGATGCAACCTACAAACTCTTAGAACTTAGGATGCCAATTTATTTACTTCTTATTGTCGATGGGAATGGATCCAGTGAGATTGTTGGAATGTTTATTCTAGCTGAAGAGACACAATCCGTCATCGAGTCAGCCGTTTCTTCTTTCAAGAAATTCAACCCATCGTGGGCAAATACAAAGGTGGTGATGTCTGATAAGGATTTCACCGAGAGAGATGCCTTTAAAAGCTGTTTTCCCGACGCATCTTTGAATATTTGCCTCTATCATACCCTTAGGTCATTTCGCAGGGAAATAACCTGCGAAAAACTAGGAATTACATCAGCGGAAAGGCTACGTTGCCTTGAAATCGTAAACAAAATGGCGCACGCCAAATCTCAGAAGGAATTCGAAAAACAGCTTACTTCTTTACATTCCACAAAGCTAAAGAGTGTTGTCGACTACGTGGAGTACAACTGGCTACCAATCAAGAACCAGTGGGTTGCTTTCTTCAAGGATGAATCTTTTAATCTTGGTGAGACGACAAACAACAGACTAGAGTCTACATTCTCCAAGATTAAAAGTGTTTGTTCAAAACATGCCAGCCTGTTACAGTTCTTTCACGAGTTCTTTCTTGTTTTGAAAACCCTAAGGAACGAGCGAAACCATCAATATCTCATGGCACTGGCGCGTCGACCCGTGGATTACAACAGCTGTGAATCAAGCGTTCAACAATACGCAAAATTTCTAACACCGTACGCCTTTGATCACGTCCGTTCTCAAATTGACATTGCAAAGGCTACTGGTAATGCCAACTACGTAAGAAAATCTGACGAAATGTTTGAATTTAACTCCTCTGGTGATAAGGTAGAAACGACACCATTGTCATGCACTTGTTCCTTTCACAGCCGAATGGGTTTACCTTGCCGTCACATCTTTCGTGTAAGGAATATTCTTCACATGCCTGTTTTTGACTCTTCCCTTTGTAACGATAGATGGACCATGCAGTATTTCGAGGAACTCCAAGAAACAAGATTTTACCACGATGATAAGTCTTCTCGAATTGATGAGCCAACAGAATTTGTAACTGTGACGGCGGACAAGAAAACAACCTTTACACAAGCACAAAAATTCAGAAAGGCGCTAAGTATTGCCCAGTGTCTTGCGTCTTTGGCGAGTGAGAAGGGGATGGCGCAATTCAAGTCGAGGATATTCCTTCTTGAAAAAATTGTAGAGCATTGGCAATTGGGAAAGGAGGTATCTATTGAAGAAAAAACGAAACCAAAAGGAAAAGAACATGACGACGCTATAGCAGAGACTTGCACTGTCATAGAAAAAGAGATCAAAGAAGAGGACTCTACAGAACAAACAGAAAGACAGACGAGGCAAAAACCAGCGAAAAGGGAGAGAAAAGATCTCAATGATCAATGTCATGATAAAGCAATGGATAATAAAAGATATCGTTTGGATGACAAGGATGAGACAACAGAAAGCGAAAAGAGGCCACTGGATATAGAAGGTCGGGTATACGAAAAGCAAGATACCAGAGAAAAGAATGATGTCACGCTCGACGAATACCAAACAGAATGGACAGACCAAAAAGTAAAGATGGAATCAATTAATGAAATTAAAATGCCACCAAAAATGATCAGACGTGGACGGCCGAAAGGGGCCGAGGTTACAGTTATAGGCATTCCAAAATCCAAAAAAAAGAAATGTGATGATTCTTCACTGAAACCCTTCACTAAAATTAGACCACAGGACAACACGAACAACAAATTTAAAGTAGCCGAAGCAATGAATGGCACCGAACTACTTGACATCAATGATATTGAAGCAAACCTCCACACCATTCCGGATACTATACGTGACGATGAACACATTGATATTCACAGGGCAGAAAAGTACTTTACCGATGAAGCCTGGTTGAAAGTATTGGAGATGGTGGAAAAAAAGAAACAATGTTTGTGGGTGTGCAATACATGCACCAAAGTCATTAAGGACGAGAGCCAAGAGTCACTTTTTTGTGATCGGTGTTTAAATTGGTTCCACTTTTTCTGTACCTCCTTGAAGAAAATGCCCAAGTCTAGACATTGGTTTTGTAATGGATGCAAGAGTAAGTTCTCTTAAGGATGTCGATAACCCAACAATAACCCATGTTCAACAAAACAGCACATATAGTTCTAATTAATGTATTATTTTTGTTATTTCGCAACTTATGCTTTTGAAAGAAATTAACACCGGCATTTCACATTTTAATTTTGCACACATTCCTTTTCCTTACACTCTTCCTTCTGACACTCTACTGGCATTTCATCGCATAGTCCAATTCATTACGGAATATATGGACGAACCAAACAGTAATAAGAGCATTAAAAGCACATGAAAAGCAGGATAAATGATGGAAGCCCAAACAATAAAGAAGGGGCAGAAAAGTACGAAATGCAGTAAATTTTAGAATGAATGTGAAAACAGTACAGTCACCGCATGGCAAACATTTCGGCACTGACATGGTCACGGCGCGTCGCGATACGTGGCACTGACACAGGAAAACTGCTCTCTTTGTGATTGAATATTTGTGAACTGTTTGTTTTAGTAAAGTAAATAGTATTTTAAATTTAGTTAATCTTATTTCTAATGAAGATGTGGTATGTGACAGCATTATGTCACGTTGGGCTAGGAACGTACGTTGCAAAGGTGAGAGATAAGTTACGTATATATATATTTAGCACTTTTAAAATGACTGGTCCTGAGGGAAACAGTTAGTTTTGTTTCCCGAGAATCTCAATGTTTCCCGAGGCTCCTTCCGAGGAAAACATTGAGATTCGAGGGAAACAAAATTAACTGATTTCCCGAGGGATCAGTCGTTAAGTGTTTTATTATATACCCTATTCAAACGAAGAAAAATGTTCTCTCCATTTTGGATTTATTCCCCTCTCACGCTTTGATCACGTGGATTTATTACCCGCGCGGGTGTTATAGAGATTTATTTCCCTCCACGTGACGTGCTATCGACCAATAAGAAAACGAGTTTGAATAGGATATATTATATATATATACACTTGTTTTCAAAAACGTTGTCCTATTTGAAAAAAGCAAATAGCAATTAGTAATTTGTAAATAGAGTGCAAATAATAGAGTGGTTTTCATTAACCCGTGAAACACACTTTAGCGTAATATGCTTTATTACACTTTATTACACTTTAACTTTAACTTTGTGTTTTATAATTATTTGTTCAATAACACTATTACACATAAATACACTTTATTAATCTTTCCCTATTACACTTTGTTTCACGGGTTAATGAAAACCACTCTATACCCGTGAAACAAATAGCGCTAAATAGTACTAATTAGTGCTAATTAAACAATAGAAAACAATAGAATTAGCATAAAATTGCACTAAATAGTCAGCTAACTATTTCACAGGTTTATTATTTGCACTATTTACAAATTACTTATTACCGATTACTAATTTAATTCAAATAGGACAACGTTTTTGAAAACAGATGTAAATATATATAAATACTTTTATCGGGTGGATAAATCAGGGTGTCATAATGTTCACGCTATTTCACGATTTGGTGATTACAACACCTTAAAAGGTACGTCTGTGCAATGTTCTTGGCAGCTAAATTAATTTGTACTAACATAGTCAAGTAAAAATGACCCTTACAAGTACAGAGTCATGTTACGTAATTGGCGTTTGAGCAAGAACCCTAAAAGCACTATAAAAGATACGCACAGGGAATGATTTTCAACCCTAAAGGGAGCGCCGATCACCCCCTTCCACTTGGACCAACCTCGCTGGGACTAAGAGTCCGTTCGTTTGCCCCTCATTTAGTGCTACTATGTAAATATCTAGTTTTTCATGTATTTTAGTTTTGTAACACCTTTGTTTTGTACAATTAATGAAAGTAACTAATAAATAAAAAAGGGAGTAACCCCAAAATTACGTAATAATCGTATAATAAATGTTATTATTATTATTATTATTATTATTGTTATTATTATTATTATTATTGTTGTTGTTATTATTATTATTATTATTGATTATTATTATTATTATTATTATTATTATTATTATTATTATTATTATTATTATTATTATTATTATTATTATTATTATTATTATTATTATTATTATTATTATTATTATTATTATTAATATTTCATTTTTTTATTTTTTTGGCTCGTCTGTCGGACACAGAGTATTTTGAATTTCTTGTCCGACAGTTCAAAGACAAATAAGATAGGATGCTTAAAACTGGTTACTAATGACCCATAGGTGTTGTATTTGTCGTCTAAATGTGCTTCCAATTCAATTATTTATTATTTGGATATCATTTTCCTTGTTATTTTTATTTTTGTTTTGACTGTCGGTCACGGAGTATTTTGAATTTCTTGTCCGACAGTCTTGATCGGTCATGGAGTATTTTGAATTTCTTGTCCGACAGTCTTGATCGGTCATGGAGTATTTTGAATTTCTTGTCCGACAGTCAGTCTTGATCGCCGACCTATTAACCGTTCGTGAGTTACAGTTATTAAATTTGTGTAGACGAGATCGTAAAATCGACGAACACAAGTGTACTATATAAGCCGGCGTGAGGTGTCTATTAAACTTACTCTATTTTCACAGTCGGGAAAAGCACGATAAAGAATATTTCGAAATCGATGGCAGAACATAACAAGTTTTTTTTATAGCCAGTCGATCGTTTTTTTTGTAAGAATGTAAACAAAGATTTTCAAGTTTTATTCATTATATGACTACTAGAATACATGAAAAAATGACTTTTTAAACTGTCGGACACGAAGTATTTTAGGCTATACGTCCGACAAATCACCGAGAAACATGCCAAAAAATTTTCTAAGTCTCACGCCGATTTCGACTCGGCTATAGAGTGCCGGGCTCTACCAGATAATTTTAGTGAAAATTCGTGGCGATCATCTTGTGCAACTGGACCTTCTTAACAACACTGTGATATTTAAAATGAACAAAATTGAATATATTTAAAGATATTTGCAATAATTTATCGACTGTCGTACACAGAGTTTTTTTGAAACCCTATACGACTGTCGGATACCAAGTCACTTCGTTTTTAAAACGCGTGGATACCCCTAATTTTGTTTCTCTAGAAACGTTATAGTGATATCGAAGTTTTTTTCTAGGCTCATATTTAAAAAATAAAAATAGGCTGGGTTGGATTTTTTAGTTAATAATTCATTATGCACACAAAATACCTTTTTCATAATTTGAGCATAAAATTATTGAAAAAGATAGTAAGTTGTACGCGTGATAAATAAGATTTTTGACTTTTAATCGAAAATATATATATCGCAGATAATTATTTGCTCATAAAGTAAATAAAGTTAAAAGTCCGTTCCACCTATATCTAGAATTTCGTAGTTGTCTTTTGCGGTTACATAACTAAAATAATTACAGTTTAGATTAGGCATGGCCCATGCACAAAAACTATTTACATACACATATTGATGTTGTAGGAACAATTTAAACTGGGAGCTCCGCTATTAGGTATTACCTAATTTGTATATTAAAGGCTATAATCACTAAGACTCTACCTTGAAATGGTCTGCATATGTGAGGTCATCTCCTAGATTTATGAGCTCTGCTATTCTCACTGATCATCTACTCCCAAGGGAGATGGTTAATGATATGCAAGACTATATAAACAATGCATTTGGTGTTAGCTCATTCTTAGTTGCCCAAACTAGCGAGACAAACAACATCAAACCTTGGGGTTGGAAAAATGCTATATCCACGACTAGGCGCAGACTGGCCATGTATGAGTTTTAGTGTGCTTGGAGTTAAGTGTACCGTGTGTTTGACTCACTTTTAGTGGAAGCGAATGTTAATTTTACGTGGAATATCTTGGGTTAGTTACTAGCACACGTGTCTTACGTAGCGAATGTATGCTATTCTATATTATTCAGTTTTCGGCTTTCGGCCAGAATTTGTGTAGTCGCTCGCGTGTAAGTTAGTCGCTCTATATTTCAGTGTAATTGTGTCTTAGGCGTGTTTACCGTTGTATTTAAATGTTCATCGTTTGTGTTTGTTGTCCGTACCTTGTGTAACCTAGTCATGTCTTATCGTACTTAGTCCGCTGTTCGTATCGCTTGTCTTATAGACGTGAGTTCACCGGTGTAGTTGTTCGTCGCTTGTGTTTGTTGTCCACACAGTGTGTTACTAATAGTCTCGTTTTCATTTTACTTCTATTTTGTTAGTATAATTGTATAGGTTGGCCGTATTCGCCAATTTTCATGTTATATATTCATGTCTTTTCGTACGTGGTTCTCGCTGTTTGTAATAGGTACATGGTCGGCATCCCATGCTTTGGTTTTATGCGTGTGCAATTACTTGTCTGTTCGTAGCCGTTATTGTCCTTCGTTTGTGTTTGTAGTCGCACCGTTGTCATACATGCATGTCTTATTTTCACGTCCTCACTGTCAGTGTGATGGCACGTGGTCGGCATTTTTTATGCGTGTGGAGTTCATCGGTCTGTGTGTCACCGTTTTTGTTCGCGCTTGTATATAGGTATACATGTTTTATTTTGCGCCCTTATGCTAAGTTTATTTTTAATTGTCGGCATTTCTATCCTTTTTCGGGTTCTCAATGCGAATGTTGTTTATTTGTCTGTGCGTGATTAGAGCTCTGTTCCCTTCACCTTTTAATACCGTTTTCGGTCACTTTTTGTTTGTTGGCAGATTTCGTATAATAACCATATGTCAGCCGTGTGTCGGCAAGTTTGGATTGAGGAAATTCACACCAGTAGTGGTAAAACTACAATAGCCGTGTGTCGGCAATTTTGGCTGTCAAAATTATATAATGGTCTGCGTAAATAGCCGTGTGTCGGCTGGATAGCCGTGTGTCGGCAAGTTTGGCTTAAGGAAATTCACACCGAGAAGTGGTAAAACTACAATAGCCGTATGTCGGCAATTTTGGCTGTCAAAATTATATAATGGTCTGCGTAAATAGCCGTGTGTCGGCAAGTTTGGCTTAAGGAAATTCACACCGAGAAGTGGTAAAACTACTATAGCCGTGTTTCGGCAATTTTGGCGGTCAAAATTATACAAGGGTGTGGCGTAGGTAGCCGTGTGTCGGCTGGATAGCCGTGTGTCGGCAAGTTTGGCTGTAACAATTATACAATGGTGTGGCGTAGGTAGCCGTGTTTCGGCTGGATAGCCGTGTGTCGGCAAGTTTGGCTGTCAAAATTATACAATGGTGTGGCGTAGGTAGCCGTGTGTCGGCTGGATAGCCGTATGTCGGCACAGTAGCTATAACGGTTGTACTACATCATATTTGTCTAGGTAAACTAGTAGTTACGGGCCGGAGCGTTACGTATAACCTGCTTATTTCTTCTATTTGTTTTATTTTGCGTTATTTTTCTCCACTTGTTCGGCCGTGACCAGAAGGGTAAATCTAAACGAACACCCTATAACCGGCCTTCGGGCGGGTTCCTGGTCCGGTTTGGTCAGGGGGAGCCCTTTGTTTTATTTTACACTTGTTTCATGTCTTTTTTTTTGTTTTTTTTTTTTTGTTATGCCTATAGTATTTCGTTTTTGTTACCCTCTGGGTCGCGGCCTTCCTGTGGTTTTATTCTGAGTTTCGGGGAGAAGTATTACTTTAAATACAAGTTTCCTCTGGTAGAGGAAGTTATTGGAATATTTGATTTTGCAACATTTGAAACGTGTTTTGCAGTATGACAAACATTTAAGAAGAGTTTTGAGTTTTGGGACAAGAGGTCTGGGAGTCTTAGTTATGGGATGGAATATGATCAGAAGATGGGATTCAAGTAGGATGATTATCAGATATCCTTAGGAGATTATCATAGGGTATGGGGGTCGGAAGGAAAGAATGTCATGATTCTCACTGATCATCTACTCCCAAGGGAGATGGTTAATGATATGCAAGACTATATAAACAATGCATTTGGTGTTAGCTCATTCTTAGTTGCCCAAACTAGCGAGACAAACAACATCAAACCGGATAGTAGGATGAAAGGGGCAGATGGATGTTACGGGCCGGGAATAATCCTGTGGTGTTGAGAAAGAAAGTCTACTCGAGTGTTTTTCCCCCACCCTCCCGCCCACTTTTTCGTACTTATATTGCCTCGGGGAATAATCCTGTGGTGTTTAGAAAGAAAGACTACTCGAGTATTTTTCCCCCACCCTCCCGCCCACTTTTTCCTACTTATATTACCCCGGCACTTTGTCCCTCCGGATCTATTTCCATTGTTTAGCCTAGAACAATGGAGTCCTATTGTTCCCATATCTTAATCATTGACAGAGGGACAATGGCCAGTGAGAATGTATTACTATTTAGGATAACCTGTACTCTTTTATATATAATAACAATATTTACATTGATTATTCTTCGCAACAAGCTCAGCACATATTGCTTGGTATGAGCAATATAATTAATTATATATAAATTTGTTGAGACACAAAAGGAATTGTAGGTGTGATTTGCAATCTTTAAGCATATATACATTCATTTAACTGAATATTGTTAATTGAACATACTTCTTTTTTAATCTATATATATTAATACTTACATGGAAACAGGGGATATTAAGTTGCCCATTATCCATCTTTAAAATTAGCTTATTTAAAAATTTGTATTAAATTTCAAATAACTTAACTAAGTTTGACCCCTGTACCAGCAGTACATAATATGACTTATCATACAATCCCTATATCTCCAAATGGGCTAATCAATTGCACAAATTTCTTTAATCCCTTTTCTTTAATTCACTTTTTATCAGTTCTACCCTATTTTTAAACTCATCATTTGATTTCAAGATAAATGATCACCCAGGATCCATCAAAAAGCGATTCCATGTGCAAGATATTAAAAAAACATGGGTACCAAGCAAAGTTAACTATCCGAGAGGTGTCCTTGTTTGAAGAGTTCAACATTACATCTAAAGCTTGTGGAATGTCTAACTATACGGTAAGTAAATAATATGTTGCAGGTTTCCCATGTTTGATAATAACAACAAAGTGCATATAAATTAACTCTTTATTTAAAGAGGGTATCTGGAAATATATAATAAACATGTAGCTCTATAATTTGGGGTAATATATATACAATTTAATATTTATTTAACATTCCCCCTGTGAGTCTAACAAGTGTATGGGTGCATACAGGTACAAAACTAACTTTTTATAACTGCATGAGAACAATAGTAAATAGTTGTTACACTTTTTCACAGGTGGAACGACAATTAAAACCAAGTGCACTAGCGAAGATCAGAAATGGGATAAAGGATCAGTCCATCTCTCCTGTTAGAAGATAGTTTATCGAGGCTCCCACAACTGGTGCACATAGTAAACACTCTGTGGATGAGACTATAAGTGTTGAAAATCCTCTCCATCCCACACTGATTACAAAAATTAGTGAATATGTCAAATCAGGTATGGTTTTTCACAACTTGTTTATTATTTATTTTTAAGATAATATATTAATTAATAATTTAAGGCCTAGTTAAAATGTTGCATCTCTGCGCTGAGTCAATGCAAATGAGCAAACCCTATTTCTTTAATTCATTTGCATTGGTTCGGCATATATGAGATGCAATATTTTACTGGTAAGTAAACCTAACAAGTTATTATAACAACAAAGAAGCAATTTTGTAATTTTGCAAGTAATTTTGTTGATTGAATAGTTGTAACATAATATTCATTGTTGCTACTATATTTGATACTACAGGTGTAACAAATCCATATGACATAAGAAATCTTTTGAAGACCTACGTTGAGATCGAAGCAGATGTTTGCCAATCAGCAACCTTGTGAGAAGCCAAGTTTATTAAATAGTCAATTTTATCCATCAATCAAGTGCATTACCAACCATGTTTACAATACTTCATATACAATATATCTTCATCTACAAGTCCAATCTGAGGCTGTAAAACTGGACTGAAAAAACATGGTTGGCAAGCTATAAACGCTGGGTAAATGCATTCCGTGAAGACCAATGCAACATTTCTGTAAACACCAACAATGGAATCGAATCACAAAATAAACTGTTCAAGCACACCTATCTTCCAAGAGCAACAGGAAAGTGTTTGAGCAGTGTCATGACTGTCTTGGTACAAACTTACTTGCCTGACCAGCATAGGCAGTATGTCATCAAAAATATAAAAATGGATGGAACACATAAAAAATACAATGACGCCATTCCTGAGTTTCTGCATAGGAGACCACCTGCATTCATTAAACACTGCCTTTCAAGGATGACCAATGTGGAAGACTTGGAGGGCAATGTTACTCCACACAATCTCAACAAGTTGGAATTCAAAGAAAATCTTCTAGTGGACAGCAGGAGTATGTAGTCAAAATTGCCAAGCCATCCTGTGAATGTGCTGACTGGAGGAGATTCAAACTGCCCTGCAAACATATGTTTGCAATTTTTGACTGCACTGAAGGAGTTGACTGGTATTCTCTTCCATCTATTTACAGGGGTGCTCCTCATATTTTTGCTGACCATAACTCACTGCTTTTTTTCAAGATAGAATCCAACAGTATCCATAACAGCTTCTGCCAAGCTGAAAAACATAAACGTTCATACAAAGCATTAGCTATCAAAGCAAGATCTCCTTTAAAGTCAGTACAAGATCTAACATATCTTTGTAAGAGGGTCATTCCACATGAGACATTTTACTGTAATATTATCTATTCTATGTGATATTTACTAAGCAAATTATGCAATTTTCTTATATTTGACTTACTGAATTTGCCATTTGTAATGTCCGTCACATTTCTTGTAATGTCCGTCACGCTAAATTTATATTACCTTTTTTTTAAAAAAAATAGATAAAACAACTAAAAAATATAGGTCTTCAGTAAGAAAACTTAACCTATAACCAAATGCTAAAAAGCATTTGTTTGCTATAAACTTCTCACAATTCACAGGAATTTCACTTCTAATTTACCCAACAGGAATTAGTGGTAGTTTTAGCTGTAATGTCCATCACGGTCCTTTTGGACAAAAAACTGACAAGTCGAAAATTATTTCTGAAAACTTTTTTCATGCAAATTGTAGGCAAGGTTCTAAAATTGTTGTGTGAAAAAAAAAAATTGTACGATAATGCAACTGTGTATGAAACACAAGCTTATTTAGGTATGTGAATGTAATGTCCGTCACGGTGGAATGGCGCAAGAACAAAGAAATGTTGAAAAAAATTATTGAGACAGTAACAAGCCTTGAAAATGATGTGAAAACAGCAGTTCCTCAAGATTCGGGTCTTCTTGTAAGATCCAGTCCAGAGAAAACAAAATCATCTGTCACATCCCACAAAAAATTAAAGAGAAAGCAAAGTGACAAACTGAGTAACATAGGCTGCTTGAAAAATTATCAAGCTCCTGCAAAAAAAAAAAAAAAAAAGCACTGGAAGCACAGAAACAGAGTTGGATCAAAGGCAGACATGTTACGGAAAACATATGATGTCCATGTTAACATTGAAGCTTTGTACAATACTCCAGATAAAACTTCTTCAAATGGTGATGGTGATTATGATGACGAAGACCTAATGAAATCAGTTTTTGCTGATACATCTGTACCATCTGCAACTAGTAACTTCATCATTGATTTATTCTACGGTCATTTATAAGCTTGAAAACAAGAATGGGGATCCCCTCTTTTCTTGCATATTTTAAACATAAACTGGGGGAAATAAATAAGCTTGTGCACTCAACATGAAGACCGAGACTTTTGAAGTGGAACCCCAGGTTGAGTATCTTACCAAGATCCATGTAAGATCTTGCCATGATCTTGACAAGATCAAGATCATGACATGTTCTTGCAAGATCTTGTCACAAGATCATGCAAGATCTTGTCACAAGACCATGCAAGATCTTACAAGACCAATCAAGTTCTTGCAGTTTCCTGCAGGGTCTTGCCAAGTTTATACCATGATCTTGCCAAGATCATGCCATGATCTTGCCAAGAACATGCCATGATCTTGAAGGATCTTGGAAAGATCTTATGAGATCAAACCATGATATTGTTGAGATCATGAAGGATCATGGCATGATCTTACAAGATCATGGCAAGACCTTGCCATGATCTTGTAAGATCACGGCATGATCTTACAATATCACGGCATGATCTTACAAGATCATGACAATATCTTGTCAAGATTTTATTGAGATCATGACAAGATCATGCCATGATCATTATACATTTGTGTATGAAAACAGTAATTTTAAAACATACACATGACATGAATATCCATATTGACTGAGTCAGATGTTGTTATAACAATGTTTATTCACATATTTATAAAATCACTCTACACATGTGACATATTTACATGGATGTTTCCTTGATAATGGTCATTACAATTTTTACAGTGTTAACACTCCAACCAGGATCACTTAGACAAAATGATCATTAACCAATCATATTGAAGCTCAAGATTCTTATGAAAGTGAGAAGACAACAATTTGATTGGATAATGCTGTTATCAGTTACCACGCCCTGATAGGCTGGTTTTCTTCCAGTGTTCCCGATTGACGTGTCTGCAATGTACATGTAGTCTGAAGTTAACCTAACTTGAACAAGTAATAATATCCTTACAGAAATTTGTTATACAAAATGTATACATATTTCATACAAAATGTATACATCGGAGAGGGTCTATTTGTATACATTTAGTATACACTGTAACCTCAGGATGTATACTTTTAGTATGCACAATTTCGGACATATTCAGATACTAAAAGTATACAATACATTGGCCAGTAGGTGTATACAAAATGTATACAATTGGCATCCTCTGGATGTATACTTTTAGTATACATCTTAGAGTGGATACATATACAAAAAGTATACAAATTTATAAATGAATTGCATTAACAAATTTGAAACATAAATAGAAATTAGACTTGTTTTATTATGGCACATAAAGATCACTTATTTGTGATGTTACATTTTGTTATGTAATTATTATTTGAAAGCTGGTTTGGTCTGTAACTTTTCTTAATATAAAGTATTTAACCAGACCAGACACACACTCATCACACTACGGCCTACATTAAATTAAAAATTGTATATATCTAGCTAAGCAAACTCTGCTCTATATCTCATTTAAGTCAGTTAAGTCGGATAAAATACCAGTTCCATATAGTCTTCTTGAATTCAACCATGTTAATTGTTGATCTATATAAGCAAAGAATAGTAATCTATTTCATAACACTCTCCTTCATGTTCAGTTGAAATAAGGAATGGGTAAAAATATTGAATCAGCGGCCAAAGGCAAACTATAGCAATTTGCCTTTGGTGGCGGGTCCATACGACCACGCGAGACATGTCGGGGTGGGAGGGTGGGTCGTTTTCTAGTGGGTCCGCCGCGCTGATCAATCAACTGAACGAGCAGAGAGTGTTCTCTCGCATTTATAATGCCCCCCTACATTCCTCACGGGCCTATTCTATCCGTATTTCATCGTGTATAAACAATAATTCTATTATTTCATCTTCGCATCTCATTAGAGTATTAAGAATAGTAATCTATTTCATAACACTCTCCTTCATGTTCAGTTGAAATAAGGAATGGGTAAAAATATTGAATCACGCTACCTAGGTCTATCTATGCATCATTTATAATTATACCACATTTCACACTAATATCATCTCACACCAGAATACCCCCAATCCTCATATCCCCTATCCTTTAATTTTATACCCAAAGCTATAACTCTCCTGGGCTGTCTCATTTTTTCCTTTTATTCGTGGTTTCCATTGGGAAAGCGCTCACAAAACGTTTCAGTTCATTAATGTCTTGCCATGGTTGGATAGTATTTACAGTTCCACTTGACGCTAGCTTGCCCGACGCACCCGATGGGTTTAACACCTTAGCTAACTGTAAATAATACAATGCAGTATGGCAACGATTCCACCCCACATGATTTCAGACAGGTCTGCACCTGTCACTGAGGGCTAAGGTGATGGCGCATCCAGATCTAAAGCCATGTAGTGTTTCACCTTCATTTATACCCATCTCATCGAGGTATCCCTTTAATCGGGCTTCAGCTGTTGATGATGTCAACGGAGCGTCTACAATGCCCTGCGCTGACGTCGTTGGCCGGAACAGATAGTCCCGGGCAAGATCAACGCGCATTTGCCTGGCAATATCTATTTATTGTTCAATAGCCCTTATAGGGCAGATAGCAGTTTGGGTTTTTTTTCTAATTCCGAAAACATTATGATCTCCGTCTCGTAATGTTTTACCCCAGATGTGGTTGAATAGTAACCCATCATCGTTTGGGAAGCGTAAAATTTCCGGGACTTTCACTCGACCCAGATCCCCTGGTCGGTCCCCACTAAAGAAAGCTGTCTTGAAGTAAGCCTGATCACGGTGTAACTCTAGCCTGGAGCTGTTCCGCTGTAACTAAACGAAGATAGTCTTTGACGCATTTATCCGCTGCCGGATTTCCTAGCCCTAATCTCTTATCCCATTCTCCATCTCGACCCATCGTATGGAAAATTGCTCTCAGTTTGCCGATATATGAATCCACCGTCTTATAAGATAGGCGCATTGGGCAACCACAAGGGTGTTTTCCTTTATCTCCTATAAATTGACAACTATTTATGTGTACTTGCGTTCTACCATTGCGGTCCTTTTAGATTAAGAAACGGCATATGTCCCGCGGGGTTAAAGTAGCAAGGGTTACGTTTCCCTGCAAAGCCGCTACAAACTCTTCAAGTTCTTTTTGCAATGAATCCTTTAATTTGTTTTGCATAACTGGTTGCGCGATCGTAATTCAAAAGTTGCTGTAGCCGCTCATCGATGACATCCAAATCTATATCTACGTGATCCACCCTTTGCCAAGATATCACCTTTCTCTTATATCCACAGCGCTGACAAAAACGAAAGTCTACGTCATTTGCGTGGCCACATTTTGGGCATCGTACTGAAAGGATGAACAATTTTGCCACCATGGGAAGGTCCTACAATACAACGTATTATATAACAGTTATTTTCTTTATTCTTATGTTGTTACATACTAGTTATTTATCATAAATATGCAATAATATGCAATAATATTGTTGTTATCTTCGTTATTCTCTGATTACCCATCGATTGTCCTACACTGTCTATATACATATATACCCAATCGGGTTCTGCAGTCATAATGGTTTAAAAGCAAACGCCCAAAGATCGCCTGGTAGGGATTTATGCGGGAACCAACCGTTCTTGGAGGGAGCGAGAATAGCTTTCTCATCACCTTTTGCGGCCAGCTTATGTTTCTTAGTTGATTTGCACCATAATAAGGGCCACCAAAACTTCCTGGGATAAACATCCAAAACTACCACTGTGCAACTTAGTGCATATTCCTGAAGGAGAGACAACACTGGCCCGACAAGTGCCAGAGGCGGAAACACATAAGGTCGTTTCAAGATACTATCACGCTGGGCTAGATCTTGAGCAAAGACATTAACGCCAGCCGAACCTGGAGACGGCCAAGGAGTAACATGGGGGAGGTCGTGGCCGGATCTGTTCTTCATCACATTGGAATCCAATGACATCAAATCACATGTATGTCCCTCTTTCTCCCCAAAGATGTTCTCCACATATCGCCACGTGTTATATGCTAGCCGACTGTCAAGCATAGAAATTCGGAAATTCGAGATGGGAGGTCGGCTGGGTTAGCACTGCTTGGGATGTAAAGCAGCTGGAGTAACACGTTCAACCTCACGGTGGTGTGGAAAAGCTTCTTGAGAGCTGTGTTTAAGGGTGCACTCCTGCCTCCTTGGTTGTTCAATGCGTTTATTACAACCTGACTGTCCACCATCGCATCTACTCTGGCATTTCGTAAAACATCTCCACATGAACATAACAGCTTATCAAGTGCTATGGCCTCCTTAACGGCAATATCCCACCCTTTTTCTTCTGCAGACCAATAATCTGATATCTCTTTCTGTACAGGAGACAAGACGCAAGACGCTGAAGAGTTTTGACGTTCACGGTATGTGCTGTAAGGACGGTTTTAACCAGTGATATAAATTTACATCGTTTTTTTCAGGTATCAAGCGAAAACATTGTTTCTGAGAGTCAACCAAAAAACCGAGGTACGGTACTTTTCTTTGAGGTGTTAGTATTAACTTTGCAAGACCCAGGAAATAACCAAGCTGTATTAGGTGAAAAGCCACCAAGAATAAGGCCGACTCGGCTGCAGACCGCATACGATCCTCATGATTCGTCATGGTAGCATATACCCCTGTATCAAATGGAACTTGTAATTGTCCATTATGCCTGTCATCAATATAAAGTGAGCAAGGGACACCAATTGATGAAAATAATGGCCATCAATCCAGTCGTATTATATATGTACGGGGAGATTTTCCACCCAAATGGGATAGTATTATAGGAGAAATACCATCCCCCCCCCACTGCATACCAAAGAAAGTACGGCTGTCGTTGGTCAGCATTATATGATCGTATCCGGATTTGTCGTCCAACACCGTCTGAAACGAATCCTTGCCCACGTAGCGAGTTACGTCGGTTAGTTTGTCCAACGTAAATGGCTTGTCTTGCATCCATAGATTAACATATCTCGCGTCTAAGCAGAGACGTGGTTTTGACGGTTCGACTGTCAGTGGGAGGACAATATGTGGCGCTTCTACCTCTTCTACCTTCCCAAGTAAAGATATTGCTCCTGTTTTCATCCGGTCAAGAAGCGTAGACTGTATGTATTCTGTAAATGGCTTACACGATGCGTTATTCTTGAATATCCTTGTTGGCGGGCGATCAGAATCATAATCTATACCCTTAAAAGTACCTTTAAATCGTCGGAAGAACGACCAGATAGATACCTTGTTTCTGATCCATCCAAGGACTTCATCCTGGCTCGCTCCAGGACATTTTTGTGCTAACGCCTCCCATTGTGTTGCATGAGCCTGTAACTCTCCCGCTTTAAAGCATTTTGGGTCCCGGAAGCATAAACTTGTTACTCTACCACCAGTTTCTCCCTTTTGTACTAATAGGACCCTCCTATGTATCCCATCATTTGCTGTCATTTCATCTGCGACTGTAACGGGATTTCCCCGATAATCCACCCAACTTGTCACATTCTTTTCTTGTTCTCCTCCCATTAGACATCTATCAAATTGGACATTTTTTTTCCCATTGGGGAAATTGCGCACCATAGGATAAGGAAAAGGCATTTAGAGTGGCGAAGAGGAAAATCCCGCACAGTCAGCAGCGAAATGACAGCATTGACCCAGTTAAACCGGGGGGGGTTATTTTAGATACCCTTTTTCAATACTGCTAAAACTCTGTGACTGTCACCAATAAAACACTCATATATATATATTTTTTTTTTTTACTGCTTTATTGTTATATTAGATCAAGTATAATGTATCATAATCGACTACAAATCCTTTTTACAAACAAATGAAGGTACTTATGAGTCCCGTACCATCCGCTGCATAACTACATGTCATAAATCCTTTAGTATTACAATTTATAAATGTATGCAACAAATTTTCATTACACTTCAGTTGTCAGTATGTATAAATATCCCCGTACATCTAATTAAACCAGCATATACGCTACATTACACTATGTAACTCTGCCCACTAATTATTCAAGTCAAACTGTATTACACCCGTACTACCCCTAGAATATGCTTATGTTTTTTCCTTCATCATATTCCTTACACATGACAACGAACACATAGAAAATACTTCACTTTACTATACTCAGTGATAGTCATCCAACGATTCACAATTTAATCTGCTTCCCTAATGCGTGGGAATATTTCAATTCTGTGTACCATGTAATCGTAGTCATTCAAAAAACACACACCGAAGCAATCATTCTACACTTGTCTCCTCCCTGTACACGGGAAAACTTAATTTTATGTACTATTATAGTCATCCAACGAACACTCGCCGAAGCAATCATTCTACACTTGTCTCCTCCCTGTACACGGGAAAACTTAATTTTATGTACTATTATAGTCATCCAACGAACACTCGCCGAAGCAATCATTCTACACTTGTCTCCTCCCTGTACACGGGAAAACTTAATTTTATGTACTATTATAGTCATCCAACGAACACTCGCCGAAGCAATCATTCTACAATAGTCTGCCTCCCTGTACACGGGAAAACTTAATTTTATGTACTATTATAGTCATCCAACGAACACTCGCCGAAGGACTCATTCTACAATAGTCTGCCTCCCTGTACACGGGAAAACTTAATTTTATGTACTATTATAGTCATCCAACGAACACTCGCCGAAGGACTCATTCTACAATAGTCTGCCTCCCTGTACGCGGGAAAATCATTACTTTTATGTACTATTATAGTCATCGAACGAACACTCGCCGAAGGAATCATTCTACAATAGTCTGCCTCCCTGTTCACGGGAAAATCTTTCACTTTTATGTACTATTATAGTCATCCAACGAACACTCGCCGAAGGAATCATTCTACAATAGTCTGCCTCCCTGTACGCGGGAAAATCATTACTTTTATGTACTATTATAGTCATCGAACGAACACTCGCCGAAGGAATCATTCTACAATAGTCTGCCTCCCTGTTCACGGGAAAATCATTCACTTTTATGTACTATTATAGTCATCGAACGAACACTCGCCGAAGGAATCATTCTACAATAGTCTGCCTCCCTGTACGCGGGAAAATCATTACTTTTATGTACTATTATAGTCATCGAACGAACACTCGCCGAAGGAATCATTCTACAATAGTCTGCCTCCCTGTACGCGGGAAAATCATTACTTTTATGTACTATTATAGTCATCGAACGAACACTCACCGAAGGAATCATTCTACAATAGTCTGCCTCCCTGTTCACGGGAAAATCATTCACTTTTATGTACTATTATAAACTCATCATATACGCTATAGAAAACCCAGACTATAAGATAAGTTAAACTCTAGTTAAAAATAAATTACTATCTTAAGCGTTACCCACGTGCACGACGCTTGTTGAAGGCACTCAAGCTTATCAGGAATATGCAAAAACATTTTAGTTAAGAATAATCTTTGTTATCTGAATAGTCCGTTGATTTAGAAATAACGCTTCATGTACAAGTTTGCAATAAAAGTACTCGATTCAGTCCTTAATAAACTAGGATATATACATCAATGAGTCAACTTGTACCGTAAAACTTGGGTTTTAAATGTAATATATTTACTTGAGTCGCTGCTGGCTGAGCTTGGGCGGCTGCTTCGATGGCCGGCGCATGTTCTGCTTGCTGTATCGGAGCTGGTGGTTCTTGTCCTTCGCCTACTACTGGCGCTGCGGGAGCTTGTATTTCTCCAGCTTCGTCGTCTGACATTTCTCGCGTGGTCGTTCTTGAACACAGTACTAAGAGTTTTCTAGTGGGTCCGCCGCGCTGATCAATCAACTGAACGAGCAGAGAGTGTTCTCTCGCATTTATAATGCCCCCCTACATTCCTCACGGGCCTATTCTATCCGTATTTCATCGTGTATAAACAATAATTCTATTATTTCATCTTCGCATCTCATTAGAGTATTAAGAATAGGTAGATGAATATGAACTTAATTGTACTTTGCAGTGGCTATTCGTACTTCACCCGTACCCGGACTTGTATTTGTTATATTTCTTAATTGGTACGTGAGTCAAAATTATTTAGATTTTCACAGTGATTCTGTATTATTTCAGTAAAGAAGATACGATATATTCGTTTAGATGGAGTAAGCGATTATCGTAAGCTATATTAAACTGATTAAGAGTAATTCTATACAATACTATTAAAGTTGTAAGATCGAGTTGAACAAAATTCTAAGTGTCCCGAAATGAGTCGTTTGCCTACTATGTACAGGCTCGTAGAAATACTCTGAATCAGTTTAATATAGCTTACGATAATCGCTTACTCCATCTAAACAAATATATTGTATCTTCTTTACTGAAATAATACAGAATCACTATGAAAATCTAAATAATTTTGACTCAAATACAAGTCCGAGTAATTATAAGAAAGTTACAGCAAGTAAGAGTTACATACCGAGAATGGAGGCTATAAGCCATATATATCCCGCGGGCCGCAGGCCCAAGGGATATATAGGCTTATAGCCGAACATTCGAGGTATGTAACTAATTTATTTCACACTTGAGAAGGTTTTCTCACAAAAAAACAGTGATTTAATCCTATTCTAACAAAGACACATGATTTGAGTTAAGAAATAAAAGAACGGCTTTTCAAATCTTACTAATTAGTATCTACTGGGAGTCGTATTTGATAAAAGAAATGATATGAATAGAAAATATTAATGTGCAGGGAACCGGCTCGGTGCATTTTTAAATCAAAATCTTATTGATAGAACACGATTGAAGGAGGTTATGTTATCTTAGTTTTGATTCCTTAATACAAAGACTAAATTAGTCAAACCATTGGAACTAATGAATAAGGTGGAATGCTAGCTGTTAATGATTTTTGTCACTAGAATACAACAGTTTTCCCGTAATTGAAGTTTATTGAAAGTTTTCATAACAAAATAGTACTGACACAATCTAAACCATTAGGCTGAGATCTGACTCAACATTTTTCAATGATAACTAAGGTTTTCTGAAAAGAAAACAATGTATGATTTTCACTGATCGTATTCAAAAAAATAAAACCAATCCAAAAATATGTCAATAATCTGTTCATAATTTAATGTTCATTGTCAATGAATTCCCATAAGGAAATATTAAACAATCACTTTTCAATTCTATTCAGAAGAATACTAACGAACTTGAATGCTAATGAACTTGATGACATTAAACGAGTTTTTGTTGTTAACTTTCTATCGGATGACTATGTAGTATAATGGGTTAAAGCGCGGATACAGCAATGCAGAGGTTCTCGGTTCGAGTCCTCACATTGGTACTCAAAGATTTTTTTCTCCAAAAATCGCTATCTAGTAAAAATTTCTAAGTCTAATGTTGCAATAAATAATAAATGCAAAGGTTATAACTAGATATACACCCGGGTTTATATCTAGATATAACCCTTGAATTGGTATAATGAGGGGTTTATATCGGAGATACATCCCTATGAATAACAAAGAAAACCGTGTCAAGTGTGAAATAATGTCTGTTTCTTACCTCTTCAAAGACAATAATTTCGCCAAATCATTCAATTAAACCACATCAAATAGTTCCATCTACAGTTATAAAGTTCCCATAAGTATTTTGTAGTCCTTTTCAACAGTTTTTAGGAAGAAAAAGCGCATTTCTTGATAAGAACTTCAGTTGCAACTTCACGTATCAACCGCCAAAAACTGAACTAGATTCTATTCCTCTCTCGGCTGAACTAACCACAGGGAGCCCAAACTATTGATTCAAGGTCATTTTAAAAACAAGGAGTGCATGGGAGATTATAAATTTTGTTAAAAATATAATAAAATAAGTCCTCTCTTGTCTGTGTTTGATATTATAACATCAGGACATCAAACATATTCTTCAAATTGATGGTTTTTATGAAATCATAAAACGTTACTCTATTTCAGTAATAATAAATATGGAATAATTTACAGAAAAACCATTATGGTTTATTATAATACCATGAATGGTTTTTTACTTTTTTTCCTGTGATATATTTATCAAGTTTTATTTTTGTATATTTTTTGTATACAAAAAGTGTACACAGAGCACTTGCTATTTGTACCCATATTGATTGTATGGACATTTGTATAT
Source organism: Metridium senile (assembly GCA_949775045.1). Classification (NCBI taxonomy): domain Eukaryota; kingdom Metazoa; phylum Cnidaria; class Anthozoa; order Actiniaria; family Metridiidae; genus Metridium; species Metridium senile. The sequence continues at coordinate 18,041,503 of OX459103.1, forward strand.
TTTGTGTATACAAAATATGTACAAATGCAACTGGCTGTTTTTGATGTATAGTTCTTGTATAGAAACTCTTAATATATGTATACAAAAAGTATACATCCGATTTTCCCTAAATGTGCCATTTTGATGTTTGTATATTTGATGTATACAAAAATCATACAAACAAGAGTAGTTGTACATTTGATGTATACAATCTGACCCATAATGTATACATTTTGTATAACATTTTTTCGTAAGGATATATTATTAATATTATTATATAATTAATTTTAATTAATTAATGCTTCTTCTTCAAAAAAGAGAAAAATAAAGTTATGCAATTGTAATTAAAGTTGCTTCTATTAAAATGCTAGTGGCAAAAAAAATACTAATTGAAACAATAAATAGTATTATTATGCTAAAATATTTCATAATATAATAACATTTTTAAAATCATCTCCAAAACAGAGATTGTAAAGTGTAATATAAATCGTTTCTTAATCGTTTCGTTAATTTTGCATTTCAAACACCTAGCTTTTCTCAATTCAAGTTTGGGACCAATAAGAAGTTAAGGTGGTACTATTGACTTTGTAGGATACACATAATTTTGTAACGCATTATTTTGCATCTAAACTTTGTTTGATTTCTACGAAATTTACACCTGTAGATATCAAAACTTAACTTTGAGCTAGTCATATTTTAAGTGCGATTTGTGGAAACTATAAAGGGAAATGATGTTTTTTCAAAAAGAACACGCTGTACTAAAATTGTTCATAAATCAAAATTGAGAAGATTAATTTTTTTCTTTTTCTTTTATTGTAGCAGTTTTATTCAAATAAGTTTTTTTACAAACGTTTTTATATTTTTGCACCCAAAATTAATATGAAAAAAACTTCCAAGGTCAATAATAGGTTTCTATATAACCAAATAACATTCTCTCAAAAAAAGAAAAAAATTATCTTCTAAATTTTGATTTATTGACAATTTTAGTAAAGCGTGTTCTTTTTAAAAAAACATCAATTCCCTTTATAGTTTCCACAAATCGCACTTAAAATGGAGCAATGAGTATTAAAACAGTTCCAATATAATATTAAAGCAAAATAGCTGACCTGCCTGATTTTTTATATCTCGCTGAGAAATTACAAGTTAAAACTTATGCAAATCAGGATATTCAACAATAGTGTTGTATGAAGATTTACAACACTCGTCATGGTTTCTTTTGTATATGTCTCAATAATTATTCATGAGTTTTTTAAACTGAGTTTCAAAATTAATTGTATTAAAATGAAATGTTCTATTGAATTGTCAAACTCAATGACAACTTTGTATATTATTTTCAAACACACCCATGAATTAAATATAGCACGAATGTAAAATAAAATGATGGTTGAGTTGGCTATTTTTGTGTCCTTTATGTAGAATGATGTTTGAAATATATTGATGATTACGTGTTTTCTGCTGCTGATGGGCAATTTATATAAAATATTAATTGCTTAGCAGAAGTAAAAATACAAATTTTGTATTCAAACAATATTAATTGGACTAATGCAGCTAAAATAACACTCAAGTGAAGCAAATTTAGGGTATCAATTTTTGTTTTGAATTTAGCCTGAATTCTTAATTTGTCAGGGGAAATGATTTAGGGAAGAAAAAAAAAAAGATCATCATAGTAAGATCTTGCCAAGATCTTTCCTAAACAATTTGTCAAAAATCATGACAATTAGATCTTTTTTGCATGGATCTTCATCGATCAATATATACTGAATATATATTATATATATAGACTGCGTTATGATAATCTGTATGATCTTAACTGGATCATGGCATGATCATGGTAAAATCTTGTATGGATCTTGTCAAGATTTTACCCTGGTAATATGGAAATACTTGGCAAGATCTTGCAAGAATGTGTCAGGAAATTTTGATGCCAAGAATTTAAAAAGATCTTACAAGATCTTACAAGATCTTGGCAAGGATGACAATGAAAATAATTCAAAAATCATGTCAGGATCATGTCAAGATCATGCCATGATCATGCCAAGATCATGGAACATATTTGATAAGATCTTGCAAAGATCCTGACTTACTTCAATCTTTCATGTAAGTTCTTGGCAAGATCTTGCAAGAACTTGGTAAGAACTTGACAAAAGTTTAAATGCAAATTATTGGCAAGATCTTACTAAGATCATGCCTAAATCATGCCAAGATCTTTCCAAGATCTTACAAGAAATTTTCTTGCCAAGACTTTCTCAAGATCTTGCAAGATCTTACAAGATCTTACATGATCTTAACAAGATGCTCAACCTGGGTGGACATTTAGATCAATATGTTTAAGACAATTTAGGCATTTTCCTTTCATTATTTTGATGTAAATTGACTTGGCACTCGCTATTCATATTTTGAATAGAATTGAAAAACTTGTCAAACTGGAAACTTACGAGTTTATAAAACGCCAAGCGTGCGTAACTTTAGGAGAACTTGTCATTTGAACAGACTTTATTTGAAATATTAAAACCTTTGTGTGTAGAAATACGTTGTCTATGTTATAAAAGAGATAGTTCATAGATAGCGTGCGTATATCCAGTTCTACATGCACGCGGGAGGTTGCTAAGCACGAAAAATAGCGTAATGAGTGCAAAAAAAAAAAGCAACCTCCCAAGTCCTCCCAAGTCCTAATTCCAATCTCTTAAAAATGTTTGATTTTAATATTCAGTCTCTACGATCTACGTTACGTACACGATGTTTTTGCAGCTAAGTGTATATGAAAAGGTACCTTTAGGAGCCGACCAGCTCATGCCATCAGTTATGGCGTACGGAACCGTTCAAAATTGATCCGGACTATTGTCTATATCGGTTATACAATTATCGATATTGATAATTGTATTGTCAAGGTCTTGGTAATTCAAATGCGAAGATGATTTATTGTCGATGTCGATAATTCTATTATCGAATTGGAGTTTGAAAATCCCGCATTATCGAGGTCTGAAATCGTATTATCGAGGTCAGAAAATAACTACAATCTATTATCGAGGTCTGAGTATTTTCGATATCAATAATACATTTGCGTGGTCTGAAATCGTAATATCGAGGTCAGAAAATAACCTGTTATATTACCGAGGTCTGAGTATTTTCGATATCGATAATGCATTTGCGAGGTCTGAAATCTTATACTTTTAAGAATTTATTTTTTCACGGTTTTTTTTCCCAAAGCACTCAATAATGCAAAAAAGACCCCCCCCCCCCCTTCTACCTTACAGGTACGGAGCGAAAATCCAAACTGAAAGAAATTTAATAATAATAACACTGGGAAATGCATGGGAGAAGGAATTAAATGACTGCTGCTTTAATACTCCTACATTTGTTTCCGTTTATTCCAATTCTTAAATATCTAAATTTTGAATCAACCTCGTTCCCAGGTTCCTCTCACTTCGCTTTTGGGTGGGGCGCACAAAGAGAAGGGAGAAGGCCCTCAGAATAAAAAAGAGTATTGGAAATAATTTATTTTAGAGAAGAAAAGAAGGGAAAAGGGATTACTGGAAGAGAAGAAATTAGAAAGAGAAACATGACAAAAATCTCTTATTTATCTTTTGTAATGAACACAATTATATTCACACAGACAGTTTTATTTATTCAATTAATATCTATACAAAAATGATATATTGGTTGCTTCACAGGTTATATTGTTTTATGAACAACAATTGCAATTCTCTGCTCCTTTTAGTTTCTCATTCTCTTCTCTTATGCTTGAGATATTGAACTAAAAAAAACATGCTGATGGAGTTGTTATTCCAACTTATAACAAACAGTCTCGATTATAATTTTCATGGTCAATGTCTGACCGGTCAATTCTGCCTTTTCTTCAAGTGTGGCAAGGGGAACATTCTCTCCAAACATTTCCCCTTCCTGCATGCGAAAGGTAGCCAGAGTGATTACTTTGTCAGTTGTTGGGTCGGAGCCTTGTATAACAAATCTAAAGAAGTGTCAAAAATTATAATATTAAAATCAATCACTAATCGGGAAGAAATATTACCCTAACATTCCAGTCATTATGATTATCATTTTTATCACTACCCCCGCCACCATCATCAACCACATTACCATTCCATTACTGTTATCAGCATTGTAACCCTCTTTAGCAAAAAAATCATAATCAATATCATCTTCATCATTCGTAGTATCTATAATTATCATTACATAACTACTTTACCTTATTCCAACTGTTAAACACGAAAGCGCAGACAGAACCTGTAGGTATATGCTGCATGTTGGCTTGAAAAATATAAGTACTCGCCATTTGCTCCCATGCGCAATGAATGTTTCGCTGACGAGAGGTGTTCGTCCTCCATCACTCATCTCCTTCACTCTGACCACCTCTGTTTTGAAATGTGGAATTGTCCACGTGAAGCTTTCAATTTTACCTTTTCTAGGTACCAACGCATGTGTGTTCTATTAAGACAAAAAATACTAATAAAACAATGCATTAACAAATAGACATTTTAAATCTCATTACCATTAATGAAAGGGAACAACAATATACACATTTTCTGTGCATATGAGCTACCGTTGGGTAATGATTAATAATAATAAAAATAATAATAATTCATAGTATTTCATAGTATAACGTTTTTTCAACCAAAATGTTTTTTTATTATTTCCCAAGCTTTCGGGCCTAACAGACCATGATCAGGGTTACAGTCAAAGTTTATAAAACGGTTGAAAAACCACGAATACAATCAAAGGATCTTTATCATCTAAATATATTGATAAAGAAATAAGTGTTAATATGTTTATATATTATAAAAACAAATTATACAGTGGTGAGTTACGTTATGTGAATATAAAAACTATCATTAAAAATATAGAAAGATAAATATCTGTAAAACTAGATTATTATGTTTGGATATGATTACATACTTTTTTCAAAAGAGTGTCCTTAAGTTTTTCCTCGTGGACTTGCAACAGTTTTACGTGGTGTTCAGCACTTTCCTTCGTATGTAGGCTCAACTCTTTTTTCGTCCCCCAGACGTGGCAGCCCTCAACTTGGCACTCCACCCGCCTCTCATCACAGCTCTGAAGGTGCATGTGTACCTCATTCCTAGAGTTTTAAAATCTTTCGTTATCATTCAATATATAACTGAACGATTTATTACGTACGTTTCGTACGTTTTTCTTGTTCCCTTTATATCATTAGCCTGTCTGTCCCCAATAACAAGTCACGCCTTTAACCCCAAAGCATAACCTTACTCCCCCTCCACCCCCTCGAACCTAATCCTAACCTCTCCCCCCCCCCCCCCCCCCATGCCCCATGCCCCTTGCCCCATCCCGGCCGTAGAAATATTCTCCCCTCCAGGCCAGTATATCGAAACTTCAATATATTCCTTATTCATATCATGCATACCTTTTTATAAGTGCTGTACATCCTAATGGACAATTGACATCACCTAACGAACATTCGTTTGTGATGTGAACGTCCATGTTAGCTGAGCGGACTTCCTGGCTACATCCCAGGGTACATTTCTTCTTTTGGAAACCACAACAACGGTCATGGGCATCTTTGTTCTTCCTCTTGAAAACAAGCACGCAGCCCTCATTACTGCACCCTTTAATGTCTTCCTCTGGGCAACTATGTGACACCAGTCCGCCCAATTCTCCTTCTGCAAGACACAGTTTGCACTGCGCCTTCACTTGTGCCAGGAGATTTTTGGCGAAAAAGTTCACTTTAAGTAGCTCTGTACTATCAATCGTTGATCGGCAAATAGGACAGTGCCTATTAAGGATACTTCTTTGTATCTTTTGTACACATGTCTTACAAAATGTGTGGTCACATTTTAGCAAACATGGCTCTATCATGACATCGTTGCTGAAATGTAGAATAACTTTAATTAGGAACTCAATCTCTTCAGTTCAATAAGCATACAAACTAACACTCAATTCATTTAAAAGTACTCTTCATAAGAAACTTCTAAATAAACAAATCTTTTTATTGCATTTCAATCTATAATAGTAATTAACGTAACCATAATTTTACGTTACTCTTCAATATAATCAATAACAGTACATATTTTGTAATTCCATCAATTATTGTTTAGTAACAATAGCTTATCAATAAATTATCAATAGTTAGTATATATTTAATAATTTCATCATTTTTGGGAACATTAGTTTTTTAATACATTATCAATAGTTAGTTTCGTGAATATTTGATATATTTTTTGACATGTAAATAGGTTTTTTTTAAAATATATACAGCCGATCTCGAAATAGGCTCAGATTTCAGCCTTTGGGGTTTCGTGCGCCGGCGATACTCTCCCCCGTAAACGGGGGAGAGTATACGTATCGCGGGCGCACGAAACCCCAACGGCTGAAATCTGAGCCTAATCTCGAAAAGGTTGTCCACATGTTAAGACATATATACTAAAAGAAATATCACGTGACTCATTTTATAATCACTTTCCGAGCGTGTAGAAAGTCAGGTACTTTAGCGAGGGAAGATACTGCTTGTTTGAATTAACTGCCATATTACTTTCAAACGTGCCTGACTTTCTACACGCGTGGAAAGTGAATATATAAGTGAGTCACGTGATATTTCTTTTAGTATATATGTCTTTTCAGTTGGACAACCTTTTCGAGATCGGCTGTATATGTATGTACAATGTATTGTAATTAGATTATTTAGTTTGAGAGCCACAAGTTTACTAGTGTTTTAGCCGAATGTTAAATAAACTCGCAGGAATGTTTTATCAGGATTTAAAACCACGCGGCGAAGCAAAGTGGTTTTAGACCTGATAAAACACGATCTGCGAGTTTATTAAACGGCTTAAAAACTTCAACCTATATTTTGTGTTTTTGTAAAAAAAATCAAGGATTTATGGAAGTTTATTAGAGAAAACTCAGGTTAAAGTTTATGTAAATTAGGGTGAATCTACACTCGTCACGGTTATGATTTCTTTTTAAAAATTTCTCATGATTTACAAATGCCTTTTTTAACACTATTTAGTTATTATTATTATTGATCAACAAAGACGTGCAAGACTTACCAAACATGGCATTGATATTCATTAGGTGTTTCTTCGACGATACGAATGTTTTGCATAGTTGTAGTTGTACTTAAAAACGAGAGCAAAAACTGCGAATGAACAATGAATTCAGAATCACGCGAACCCTTATATTTAATGATACAGGTCGGAAACGGTCATTATTTTGATAAGAAACTATTTACATTTCATGTGCAGCATTATCTTTCAATCAACAAAAGTGAGAGAGGCAGTAATTTATGAGCAATGATTTTATTGACTAATATTTCTTGTACTAATATATCTTGAGATAATTTGTTTACATTGCATATAAGTGATTATATAGTGGTTAGAGTTATGGTACATTGCACTGCTTATTTCTTCTCTGAGCTCTTCACAACAGGCGTCTGGTATATTGACACTGATAATTGGGACAGTGACATTGTTATCAGTATCATCTCTACTTTCATCAGAGTAGTCTTCTGCACTCGGGATATCCACGCCATAATTATCCACGTCATCTATCTCACCTCGTTCCCGAAATTCTTTCACGCTACGGTAATTAGAACCAAAGTTTTGTAACATTCCTAGTATGTACAACTGATTTGGACTTTTACCTACTTCAGTTGAGAGTTTGTGATTGTTCCAAGCTTCTTTAAATTTACTTAGTGCTAGGTTAATTTTCTGATGATAAACATAATGTAAACAAAATAAATCGACTTCATCAGTTGGATCTAACAAATTCTGTTCTTCCATAAAATAAAACAGTTTCCTATAGTATTCTACGACCATTTTTCGTACATCTCTCCATAACCTTTCTATTCGTTGATTATGAACAGAACTTCCCAAAATGATACTTCCACGTCCGGCACCGTGTTTAGATAACATGAGCCTTGCCACTTCACCGTTCTCTACACCTTTATCTGCTCTAACACGCGATGGCCAGCAGTATTCGTCGACAGCCAAACAAAACAAATTTCCAACTGTTTCGGCTCTGTTGTTGCTCGAGCAATGGATGTACACAGCCATGCGTGAGTAGCCATCAATTCCTGCGTGGATTACAAAACGCCACCTGCGGACAAATTTACACTATTAAATAAACGGAGGCTGTAATAACGGGGACATAATATATATATATCCTCAGCACAAACATCCTACATATTAGACACCGTTGTTCTGGTCGCGTAATAGGATAAACTAATAAGATATATAAACTCCTCTGGTGTGTAAGTTGCATGGTCATAACATCAATAACATCACTTTATTGACGTCGGGAATTTTGAAATAATAAAAGTAAACGCTGAGCTGTTTTAGAAAAACGTTTAGTTGTGCTTTTGTTTAAAACCGGTTATACGTCTAAGTCAGGATATATTTCTCTTTGACGATCACAAAACTCTGATTATTATATATCTTTAGCATATATTAGATTAGATATTAAGAGAGACTGATGTGCCGGAAAACAAATGTATATTTTTCTTGCCTTATCAACTTGTGGTTTCCATCAATGTGCCATAAACTGTTGGGGCCTAAAAGAGATAGAAGGAAAGAAAAATGGGAAGTTACTAACTAATTTGTTAATGCATACATGTATGTCAAATGTGCACGGTGTTCTCTTCAAATTGTTCAGTGGCGTTACATATAGAAATATTTTTGCTCAACATATAATTTCTCAACCTGGTACTGAGTAAGGAACCCTTGGTATTTGTTCGTTCCATCTCAATATAGATCCTATTGGATCCATTGCACGGAGAGTTTCTGCAATCTCATCACGTGTGCTGTATAGTTTCGCACTTCTCAGATATCCCTCCACCATTCTTATTCCGATGCCTGGAGTAGTCTCTTGAAGTTGCTCTATGAATTGTTTTAATTCTGTTTGATTCAGACGACGCTGCCTACGCCTTGGCTCTATATCATACGATACTCTTCTCCTCCATATTGTTGCGAGAGACACACCTAATGATTGAAGTTAAAGATAAAAGGAATACGTAAAGAATGATAAAAGCTAAAAAATCTTCAAAAACTAGTAATATATTAGAGTTAGGGTACATTGTACTGCTTATTTGTTATTATTTGTTATTATTTTGCAATCTCGGGGTCCGAACACTGACACACCTTTCTTAGGGTTAAAGGGTTAAATTTTTTACCCCGATAATTAACCTGTGTATGGGTGGGCGAAACTAGCATTGATTTACTACAATTTGCTTTTTCCCATTAATTGGAAGAATATTTCGTGATTGTTTTAACATACCCAAGGCCTTAGCTATATCTATCCATTTCAATCCATATCGACGCATCATTTCTAGTTGCTCTTTTGTTACCAGAACGGCTGGTCGTCCTATACAGCCAGTTACCATTGTCGGGGCTTTGTAACCTTGTTCTTCAGATAGAAACGATGCTGCATTGCTCAACAATTGAATCATATTGCCCACTCTTCTTTCCATCGTTGATAAATGGTTAATTATATTGGTAATCAGATGGCCACTACATGGCTTTGTTGTTCTTAAAAACCACTGAATTCTCTTGAGGTGTATTGCTGCTGCCTCAAGGCCAACACGGTTTCTCGAGAGCTCAGCAGGTGAAACGTTTGTATTCCCTAAATCCGAAGAAGCCTTGATATATCGGCGAAATACTTCTCTAGTAAATGTTTCGATAGTGTTTGCATCATAGCAAGACCCTTAAATTCAATTAAAACATAATCAAGTGTCAACAGTTTAAAGTAAATAACGTGTATATCTGTTACAAACTAATGTCCATTTTACAAAACAAGTATTTTTACCTTGGTTAAAGTATAACACGAAAATTCCTACAAAGAAAAAGTGTATTGCGTGTGTCATAATTGCTGTTGTCGCGTGATGTGATACTGGTTTCCGCTAATCGACCATGCCACTCATAAAATCCATCAAGTTCCATTGTTGTTTCAAATGCGATCACGCGATTAAAGTTAAAAACTGCGCTTCAAAAGTTGAGTTTTGATCGATAGCGATATATTTAGAAAATATTTTACATATAGTGGCGTAGGTGTATAAATCTCATGGTTAAATTAGTTAGTATACATAGCATAGTGTTTTGTTAATGTTAATATTTGTTAAACTGCAACGTTTTAACACTATATCAACATTGACTGATCACATTATATATATAGTCTCTGCAACTACGAATATTTGAAAATATAATATCCATATAATTTGGTTTGCAAAAAGGTGCTTTTTGTTCTACGTTTCATACAGTTGAACATATCAGTTGTTTATTCATGCGCCCATGTCAATATAATGCCAGATCTGTCAGTAATGGTCATCCAGGAGATGACAGAATTTGATAACGTTTAAATGAATGCCTTACTTCTGTAACAAAAAATCTATATTGAATGCCATTAGTACTCTGGCTTTCCTTTCCTAAATAGACAAACGCTTTTGTTTGACAACGACCTTAACTGGACATTTCCTGCCCTATTCAGTTGATAAAATGCTCCTATAACTAGTTGTTCGTGCGTTTTTGTGGTTATCGTTTTCCCTTGTTTATCCAAGTATAAACTGATACTATTGGAATGTCACACAATAGCAATCTTTTAAACCCATGAGGGCTAGAAGGTGAACACATACGCTATGGAAGGAATGGACGACACATCATTTCAAGGCCTCCAAATGTCCCTAGAGGAGATGAATCGCCAGTTACGGGAAGACATGGAAACCGACACGGCCGAGAGTATTGGAAATGTGGGGTCGCTGTTTTCACCTGCGCGTACCACTAGAAGCCCCGTTCGTCGACCGAGAGGAAACCGCCCATCCAGAAATTTTTGCAATCTCGGAACGTCCAACCCAGTGAATTTTGACCGTCTCGCCGATTATGCAATGGAAAAAATAAAGTTCCCCTCAACCTCCAACTCTGAAGAGATACGGAACCTTTTGAGGCGGAACTTTCAAGGCATTTCAACAACTTCAAGGTTAGTAAACAGCCAGTTTTAACGCGAGTTTTCAACACAATATTTAGTGTATATATTTTGTATTTTAATTCTTTTTACAACGTCATATTTACAACGGAATTTAAAATATTGAATTCCAGTCCATAATGTCGAGGAAGAGCATAGATATAAAAAAACTATTTGAATGAGTTAATCTGCATGAGTGTATGAGTCTATCCATAGACAGGCATCACTTTGATTATACATATATGTTAGTTTTTAATTTGCTTATCATGTAATAAAACATGAAAACTATTTTTGAAGTTTGATGAATATTTCGATTACATTTCACAGTATCGTATTTTACAAGTCAACCAGCACTGGAAACCACTCTTTACACCGTGTTGGTACAAACCTTGACGGAAAGCAGCTAATAACTATATTCAAGTATTCAACCACTCGGATATACTTTAGCGTGCAGCAGCAAAGCACTGGTACCTCGACGACCACAAGTAGTCAACCAGCACGAACAGCGACGTCCACTCCTACTAGTACTGAAACAACAACCTCAGTACTACCAAGCACAGCCACTGTACTCGATTTGACATCGGATCAGTTTGATTTTTTAAACGATGATGTCGACGACGACGACTTATTAATAAGTGCTATGCCAACCACTGTAAGCACAAGTGCTCAAGGTAAAATCTTAAGTTTTTGTAAAATGTCC
>OX459103.1:18058316-18068316 GCA_949775045.1 Metridium senile
AAAGTTGAAACGAAAAGGAGATCCTTTAAAAAAAGATTTCAAGAGAAAAATAGTTTCAGATGAAAAAAAAAGAAAAAAAATCAGTGGAACTTTAATGTCAAAAAGTAAAAGGACACGATATGAAGAGGAGGGAAAGGAGAAGGAAAGAGGGGTTAAGCATAAAAGAGAAAAGGAGAAGAAGGAGAGTACGGAGAATGAAAGAAGGGAGAGGGCAAGAAGGGAGAAGGAAAGAAAAGAGAACGAAGACAAGGAAAGAAAAGAGAAGGTACAAACTAAAAGAAGGGAAAAGGTAGAGAAAATAAGAACAAGAAAGGAGGAGAAGGAAGAAAAAGAGGAGGAAGAGAAGAAAAGAAGAGAGAACAAAGAAAAGGAAGGAAAGGAGAAAGAAGGGAAGGAAAGAATGGCAAAAGAAGAGAAGGAAAGAGAGGAGAAAGAAGAAAAGGGAAGAAAGGAGATGGAGAAAAAAGAAAGAAAGAAAAAGGAAGAGAAGGAACAAAAGGAAGAAAGGAAACGAAAAGAGAAGGAAAGGAGAGAAAAGGAAGAGAAGGAAGAGAAAGAAAGGAAAGAAAAAGAAAGGAGAGAAAAGGAAGAGAAGGAAGAGAAAGAAAGGAAAGAAAAAGAAAGGAGAGAAAAGGAAGAGAAGGAAGAAAAAGAAAGGAAAGAAAAAGAAAGTAGAGAAAAGGAAGAGAAGGAAGAGAAAGAAAGGAAAGAAAAAGAAAGTAGAGAAAAGGAAGAGAAGGAAGAGAAAGAAAGGAAAGAAAAAGAAAGGAGAGAAAAGGAAGAGAAGGAAGAAAAAGAAAGGAAAGAAAAAGAAAGGAGAGAAAAGGAAGAGAAGGAAGAGAAAGAAAGGAAAGAAAAAGAAAGTAGAGAAAAGGAAGAGAAGGAAGAGAAAGAAAGGAAAGAAAAAGAAAGGAGAGAAAAGGAAGACAAGGAAGAGAAAGAAAGGAAAGAAAAAGAAAGTAGAGAAAAGGAAGAGAAGGAAGAAAAAGAAAGGAAAGAAAAGGAAACGAGAGCAAAGGAAGAAAAAGAACAAAAAGAGAAGGAAATGAGAAAAAAGGAAGAAAAGGAAGAAAAAGAAAGGAGGAAAAAGGAGGAAAAAGGAAGAAAAGAGAATGAAGAGGAGGAAGGAAAGGAAAAGGGAAGTTTAAAAAGAAGAAGGAGAAGACAAAAAGAAAAAACAAAGGCTAAAAATTTAAAATAAAAGTTAATTTATCGTACTAATTGCAACATGCTTGTTGAAAGGACTAGGTTCTACTGTCAACTTTTAAGATTAGACTGTTTCGGATGATTTAGCTCTTTAGTGCACTTGATATTAATAATTAATTTTAAAAGCAAATTTATTAATAAAACCATAAAAAAAAAAATTATTATTGAAAGAAATCTATCATTTATGTACACATATTTTTTAATAATAAAACAAACTGTTGTGCGAATTATCATGTTGTGCGATTAGTAAATATACATGGCATATATTTCTCTTTCTTATCTCTTCCCTTTTCTTCCCCTTTTCTTTTTTCTTCTCTATTCAATTATTTTCCACTTCTCTTTTTATGCTTTCTTTTATGTTAATATATTCAAAATTTAGATATTTAAGAATTTGAATGAACGGAAACAAATATAGGAGTATTAAAGCACCAGTCATTTAATTCCTTCTCCCATGCATTTCCCAGTGTTGTTATTATTAAATTTCTTTCAGTTTGGATTTTCGCTCCGTACCTATAAGGTAGAAGGGGGGGGGGGGGGGGGGGGGGGGGGGGTCTTTTTGCATTATTGAGTGCTTTGGAAAAAAAAACGTGAAAAAATAAATTCTTAAAAGTATAAGATTTCAGACCTCGCAAATGCATTATCGATATCGAAAATACCCAGACCTCGGTAATATAATGCAGGTTATTTTCTGACCTCGATATTACGATTTCAGACCACGCAAATGTATTATTGATATCGAAAATACTCAGACCTCGATAATAGATTGTAGTTATTTTCTGACCTCGATAATACGATTTCAGACCTCGATAATGCGGGATTTTCAAACTCCAATTCGATAATAGAATTATCGACATCGACAATAAATCATCTTCGCATTTGAATTACCAAGACCTTGACAATACAATTATCAATATCGATAATTGTATAACCGATATAGACAATAGTCCGGATCAATTTTGAACGGTTCCGTACGCCATACATCTTCGCATTTGAATTACCAAGACCTTGACAATACAATTATCAATATCGATAATTGTATAACCGATATAGACAATAGTCCGGATCAATTTTGAACGGTTCCGTACGCCATACAAAGCACTCAATAATGCAAAAAAGACCCCCCCCCCCTTCTACCTTACAGGTACGGAGCGAAAATCCAAACTGAAAGAAATTTAATAATAATAACACTGGGAAATACAATTATCAATATCGATAATTGTATAACCGATATAGACAATAGTCCGGATCAATTTTGAACGGTTCCGTACGCCATAATCAGTCACCATTAGTTTTGTGACTTTTGTCTGATCTCGTTCAGGCTCTTGTAAACAAAGCCATTGCTTCAAATACTCGTCTTCCTCGATTTCTGTGCCATCATCGTCAAAAAAGCACGAATTTTCTCGCTCGTATACCCAAAATGCAATCTAGCTTTTTCCCTTAGTTCTTCCAGACTGCTAACAACTATTCCTTTGAGCATAGTTCGTTGTCCATCGCAGATTTTGACAGATATCCTCTTGGGCGCCATTTTGATTTGACTTGCCTTGGCTCAAAACCACAGGAAACCCGCAATTAATTTCCCTCTCTAGCTAGCTTACTTATGTTCTCTCCAGCTTATTACATTTGGATATTTAAGATAATTTTATCTATCAAGAATTCACCATTTCATATCATTTTTGAGAATTTTGCATGGGCTATAAAAATATCGATATTTTTGTCCATTTTGGTCCATTTTAAACGGCCAATATACCAAAAATTTTTAGACATTATTTTTCTTCTTTTGAAACAATCAAATTATAGTCCTTTGACAAACCTTTAAAGGAAAACCTATATAACTTACAAATAAACCTGTGAAAAAGATGTCATTTTGACCCATTATCGCGTATTTTTCAGAGGTTATTTTCTCATTGCTTTTGCGTTTGTAAATTTAATGATTTGTGATAACAAACACAGACGTACGAATGATCAATACAAATATTAGATCAAGAAACCTTAGTTTCTAGTTTCTAGGGTACCAAGATCCCTAACTTGTCTCAATACACAGTAATTAGAAAACAGAAAACAAAAATTGCTTGCAAAACAATTAACTTGCTAAAAAACTCATCAGATCATAAATAAATCAACCGCACAGCTTAATAAAGTAAATGTATTTTATTATTAAAATTTATAGGCTACAAAATATCAGAAAAATATTTCTACGTTATTTTTTTAATTCTCCATATAATGGACATAAGGCCAGAGGAAGCCCAAACTCCAAAACCACAGATAATAAGTGTGGGATGCCTGTGGTCTTACTGGCCGTATCTTGGATCGTGGTAAGCTTTGATTCTTGGAAGATGTCGTCCAGAGGAACGTCTATTCAGTCCCAAGGCTTATCTTGGATAAGAAAGAAATGAATATATATCTTAGAAAACTTGGTAGTAACTTTCAACTTCGTTCCCAGGGCCCCCTCCCTTTGGTTTTTCTGTGGGGCGTTAAGGCAGAGTGCCCTGGAAACGAGGTTGAGTTACTTTAGGGTTTTCTTCCTTTTTTGGATAATTTTATTGTTGAGGTATAAAGTAAGTTGAAAGACAACAAAAACAGTGGAACCCCGTTAATCCGACCACCGAAGGGACAGCCCCAAGTGGCCGGATTAACGGAGTGGCCGTTTTAAACGTTTAAATTTTAAATGTATCCATGGCATTTCGTCAGGACCTAAAAAAACTGGCTGCAATAACTACTGGGTGGCCGTATTAAGCGGGTGGCCGTAAGGCGGGGTTCCACTGTAGACACAACAAACTGTGTACAAACTGGAATGTATATATGGACAAGTAAAAAACGGATATTAACATCGTCAATTAAGAATAGAAGTGGTTGGATAAATACTAAATGGAATGGCACATTGAAAGTCTATTGTATAATCCCATCTACCACTTTAGTCTCACCTTCTGTAATCTATCATCTACGATCTACGTCATGTTTCGTACCGGCGTCATATCAAACTTATTGCCATACATCGTGAACATTTAGCTTTTACTAGTGTCCAGGTACACTCGGCCATAATTTCACTAGTGCGCTTGCGCCGTAGTATCAAATTTCGCGGGAAATCAGTCACGCGTCGGCTTGCAGTGATAAATATGGAGTCGCCGAGTTTATAATACGCGAAAGATAGCCACCGAAACTCTTTATTAATGAAGTTTTTACTGAAACTATTAAGTCCAAAAATACAAGAAAGAAACTTAATGTTCGAAAACTGTATCCTGTAATAATCACAGATGTAGACAAGGTACGAAAGAAGATTAAAATTCACTTCATAGGATACAGTACTTCATACGATGACTGGAGATCTTGCAGTGACGGGGATACAAGCAAAGTTTTTTAGCGTTTAGAACCCTACAAAGAACCATCAAATGCTTCATTTACGGACAGAAACTTTACCGTGAAATAAAGCGAAAGTTGTATTCCGGACATGTACAAAAGGATGATCCAAGTATTCGTATTCTACAGTCTTACAGATATATTATATTAAATAGCTGAAACAAATATAGATATATTCTTTTTTTTTATTTAATTTCGATTTATCAGAAAGCGCGGTAAAGATAATATTTGTTCAGTATACTTACTTGTTTATTTCATAAGTAAATCAAGGAATATTACTGCCGAAT
Organism: Metridium senile; assembly: GCA_949775045.1. Lineage (NCBI taxonomy): Eukaryota > Metazoa > Cnidaria > Anthozoa > Actiniaria > Metridiidae > Metridium > Metridium senile. The sequence continues at coordinate 18,063,164 of OX459103.1, forward strand.
GGAGCTTGCTTTGCCTTCTCCTTCCCATTCTGCGCCTTCACTGTGACCGTATTCAGTGTCAAGACGTAAAAAGACCAGCGCGCAAACTTTGTGACCCAAAACCCGAGCTTAAATCGCAACGAAAGTACAAGTATTATACATCAAATTGCGCCAAATTTATTGGCGGTTTTAAATCTGCTGGTATTAATTGGATACAGGCACGCATTACGTAGCCAGAGGTCAATAACATGGCATAAATACATCATCACTAGAAAATCTTCTCTAAAAATAGGGCCAACTTGTCAACTTCAAGCATCAAAACCCGAACTCATTTTTTTTTAAATTGAATTTATTTTTATGGTTTTGTATAGCTTAAATGTGTATCTTTCGAGAATCGGAGGTATTATTTGCAACAGCGTAAAAGAATTACACGAAAAGCATGAAATTGTACAAATATCGTCCATATTTTGTATGGGCGGTGTTGCGTGACGTACGACCTCGAAACGTGATACAAGCAAATGTTAAGGACAAGTTTCATATGTATACTGTGATGAATAGAACAGAACAGAACAGAACAGAACAGAACAGAACAGAACAGAACAGAACAGAACAGAACAGAACAGAACAGAACAGAACAGAACAGAACAGAACAGAACAGAACAGAACAGAACAGAACAGAACAGAACAGAACAGAACAGAACAGAACAGAACAGAACAGAACAGAACAGAACAGAACAGAACAGAACAGAACAGAACAGAACAGAACAGAACAGAACAGAACAGAACAGAACAGAACAGAACAGAACAGAACAGAACAGAACAGAACAGAACAGAACAGAACAGAACAGAACAGAACAGAACAGAACAGAACAGAACAGAACAGAACAGAACAGAACAGAACAGAACAGAACAGAACAGAACAGAACAGAACAGAACAGAACAGAACAGAACAGAACAGAACAGAACAGAACAGAACAGAACAGAACAGAACAGAACAGAACAGAACAGAACAGAACAGAACAGAACAGAACAGAACAGAACAGAACAGAACAGAACAGAACAGAACAGAACAGAACAGAACAGAACAGAACAGAACAGAACAGAACAGAACAGAACAGAACAGAACAGAACAGAACAGAACAGAACAGAACAGAACAGAACAGAACAGAACAGAACAGAACAGAACAGAACAGAACAGAACAGAACAGAACAGAACAGAACAGAACAGAACAGAACAGAACAGAACAGAACAGAACAGAACAGAACAGAACAGAACAGAACAGAACAGAACAGAACAGAACAGAACAGAACAGAACAGAACAGAACAGAACAGAACAGAACAGAACAGAACAGAACAGAACAGAACAGAACAGAACAGAACAGAACAGAACAGAACAGAACAGAACAGAACAGAACAGAACAGAACAGAACAGAACAGAACAGAACAGAACAGAACAGAACAGAACAGAACAGAACAGAAAAGAAAAGAAAAGAAAAGAAAAGAAAAGAAAAGAAAAGAAAAGAAAAGAAAAGAAAAGAAAAGAAAAGAAAAGAAAAGAAAAGAAAAGAAAAGAAAAGAAAAGAAAAGAAAAGAAAAGAAAAGAAAAGAAAAGAAAAGAAAAGAAAAGAATAGAATAGAATAGAATAGAATAGAAAAGAAAAGAAAAGAAAAGAAACATGAATGATTTCTAAAATAATTCTGGATTCGATTGGCACTGTATTAATTATTGAAAGTCAAAGGTGCATGAAAGACTCAGCGTGAGTATAGTCGATAGAAATCGAATAATTAACAACGATCGTAGTTGTGATATCGACTTTCATGGATTAACCATGCATATTAATCGATATCAATTAAGTGATTATTATCGATTAATATCGATTTTATCGATTGGTGTTGTCGGGAACAATGATGAGATTGTTTGATTAAAATCCCAACCACTACTAATTCAATTTCCGCTTCTAAGACCCACGATCTACAATCTACTTTCCGTACACGATGTTTTTGCAGTTAGGTTTATATGAAAAGATACCTTAAGGTCTACCAGGCCAACCAATATCATTGTCAGTCACCATTAGTTTTGTGTTAGGTTGTAAACTTCTCAAATATGCGTCATCTCCGATTTCTGTGCCACTATAGTCAAGAAAAACTCGGATTACACTTCGTCTGTTAAGTCCAAAATAATCAATGGCTTTTTCCTTTAGTTCTTGCAGACTGTCCACACCTATTCCTAAGGGGTTAAGTCGATTATATTCGCATAGTATGAAAGGTATTTTTGTCCCCATTTTGGTTTCACGCAGTTTGAATGCTTTGGTTCAACACCACAGGAAACCCGCAATATACATGTATACTTGAAAAAACATGTGACTTTACTCGTGTCATATTATGTATGTCACTCGAAACTAGCTTGAATTTTATTTTATTTTATTTTATTTTATTTTATTTTATTTTATTTTATTTTATTTTATTCTATTCTATTCTATTTGATTTGATTTGATTTGATTTGATTTGATTTGATTTGATTCTATTCTATTTGATTTGATTTGATTTGATTTTATTCTATTCTATTTGATTTGATTTGATTTGATTTTATTCTATTCTATTTGATTTGATTTGATTTGATTTGATTTTATGAAATCTTATTATATTTTTTTTATGAAATTTTGATTTTCTTATAGTTAAAATCAAATATTATTTTGTCCTTCTTTATTATAAATATATGTTTTTATATTTGTTCATATTTCTAATTTATTTTTTATAATTGTTTAGATATTTTTATGTAGATATCAATTAATTTTTCTCATAAAGCTCACTAAATTAATAATCTTATTCTAATCTAATTAATTTTACAATCTCTATTTTGATCTATTGCGAGCCACCGCTGTTTGTATTGCAGGCTCAACTCCCATAATTCTCCTCGAACCTCTGCAGCGCCAAAGTTAAAAAGTTTGTTATGAATTTGCTCAAGAAAATCTTCAAAATATCGCAGAAAAATGCTTCAACAAAACTCAAGAGCCCCCAGTAAGTTTGAATTTATGTTGCTTTATTTGTTTAAGGATATTGTTATTGAATATTTCAGGGATTTTTGGTGATAATTTTGAATTTTGCTTTCGCAGCAAGGCCATGTGATATCCTCGAATTTATATTTATAAGCTATAGCTTTGCTTGTAAAGATGAAAAAATTGACACAAGAAACGCATGTAAGTAACACTAATACTCTTAGTAAAATTAGTGATAATTACTTAAACTTATTTGTAGAAAAAAATCCAAGCAATTATTTAGCTTTGTAAAGGCCCGTGCAAACGGCTTCAACATTTGCTTCAACATCCCATGGCATCCGTTTGTTGAATGGAAACGCGTTTAAACTCTTTCAACATCAATCCAACATCGATTGAACATGTTTGAACAATGTTGAAAGAGTTTAAAAGCGTTTCAACATTGACATTCAACAAAATCGAACGGAAGCAAATGTTGAAACCGTTTGCCCGGGTCTTAATGATTCAACGATTCTGCAAACTTGATGGAAGTGCGCGTTGGAATGTGTTAAATTTTCACACTAGCTATAATTATGGATATTAATTTTTGCAGGCGTGTCAAAATGCAAGTGAAATGGTAAAATATCCAGCCATATTACAAATCAAACTGTATAATAGTTTATTTATTATCCAACTATTAAAATAATTGGGTTTAGTTCATTTTAAAAGCGAAAAAGGTTTTACTTGAAAGGTGCGCGTTTCTTAGCAAAGGAAAACCATTTTAGCGTCTCTCTCAAACCACCTCAGTCAAACCAAAATAGCGGAGTAAAACGGTCAAACGACTACGCATGCGTGGCAAAATTTTCACAGCTGTAAATTTGCCATTGTAAACATTAGGAGTTTCGGACTAACAGTGTTTGAAATCGACTGATAAAAAATTCCCTGAATATATAAGTTTGAAGTTTCGTGTACACAACCTTTGCTATATTTTAAAGCTATCATGAGTCTATACTTTTGTATTTTTCTTTATATTTTGAGAAAAAAGTGATGAAAGTCGTACACTCCATCGTATTTTATGGCAGATTTGTGTGCTGGATCATTGTACTTTTATTTATTTCGTGCATGCGTAGTCGTTTGACTGCTGCGTTCGCTGGCCATTTTTCTGCAGTAACTCGATCCAGTCCTACTCCTGTGATATTTTTACTGATCTATGACAGATTGGACAATGAATTTATTTATTTATCAATTTATTTGCTGGCTGGTTAAGCGACTATAAGCAATAAATTGACGTCTGTTTCTAAAATGCTCGCAGTTTTATATATAACACATTAGAACTAATTTTAGGATTTGTTTTCTATATATTCAGTAGTTAAAATCAAACACTGAATTGACGCTCCGTGCACTGTTGAGTTATAGAATACGCTTCTCAGCCAATCAGAGAGCGCGATTTATATCAAATAATTTATAATTATTTATTTTAGTTTTACTGTGCGAGTCGCCGTACCGTAGTCACTTACAAAAACATTTGATGTATTTTTTACATTATTTTTGACATTTTTTCATCTCAATCGGACCAATTACAGACATCAAAGTTTCTAAAGTCTCCGCCTCTCGATATAAACTCCGCTTCTCGATATAAACTTGTACTGATTGGTCCGATTGAGATGAGAAAATGTCAAAAATTCATCAAGTATTTTTGTAAGTGACTACGGTACGGCGAGTCGCACAGTAAATTAGTTTTTTTAATTCAACGTTCGCCTCACTTAAATGAAAAGGCTAGGTTACTTTTAAAGATGGCATAAAGAACTGTGAGGGGACTATCCGAATGCACCATTTCATATTTTTCGTCGATCAACCTCAGCCTCGATAGCATGTTATATATATTTTAGAATTTGACTACAGCCCGTAGAATTTTGAAGTGTTTCAATATTGTTTGACAAAAAGTACCGGGGATGCTCGTCGGAATTACATTTTCAAAAATACCCCTAAAAGATACCGGAAGTATTTTAAAAAGGGCGTGGCTGGATGAATTTTACCCCGTAAGAGATACCACATTAATTAATTATTAATTAATAATATTAATACACGTATCAGAAGCGAATATCGATTAGCTCTTCTCTCCTTTTTCGACACCCTAACGGGCTGTTTATATGAAAGCGAGTTGTCCCTGCTAGCCGGGATAACTCTATTGTTTTGTGTCG